>CM023831.1:260000-362500 GCA_013266295.2 Branchiostoma floridae x Branchiostoma japonicum | reverse complement strand
CAGACTCACACACACATAAACATGCTTTTCAATACGTTTTCCCAGTGCAAGGCCACATGAACCACGCTCTTTCTCGGTATCTCTTCTCCCTATGTCAGAAACATCAAATTTAGGCAAGCTTGACTACCTGACTCACTAGGCGAAGCAGGGGTTACGAAGGCTGCCAGAAAATCTGATGGGTAATGTTTTATAAGTGTGGCCGGTTCTCTAGCGTGCCATCTAAGTACTGGCTCGAGATGTGGCTCTCCATTTAGCGACCTATCCAAGCGACGCCCCTAACCGAAGCTACGTACTAATTTTCACCTGAGTGAAGTGAAGAAAGTAGTGTAAAGCGCCGTTCCCAAGGCCACAAGATCAGTGACTTAGCAGGATTCGATCCAGATTTGGCCGTTACGCCATACGACCGCCATACAGACATAAACACATACACACGCAAACACAACACAAACACGCACACGCGCGCGTTCATACAACACAAATACAAACACATACACACACACACACACACACTCTCTCTCTGTCACACACACACACACACACACACAAACACACACACACAAACACACACACTCACACACACACGCACACACACACACACACGCACACACACACACACACACACACACACGCACACACACACTCACACACACACACACACACACACACACAATAATGGTATAAAGGGGAAGGTGCCTAATGATGGTGATGTGATCCTAAACTGATATTCATCAATTCTCAAACATTCTTAGTTATTCTCTCTTTGAACGTATTTGGATGTGAAAATCTTCATCACGGTGTAGGATTCCTTAGTACAGGAATATTACTAGTAGGGTACTTAATCAAGACTTCTTGTCGGTACTATTACGGCTCTGGATGTCTGTCTTTGGAGATTTCCTTGTGTTCAGAATTCTTCGGATTATTTAAAAAAAACATGACTAAACACGTGTACAATGTCCAACTTCGCCTTGTTGTTACTTGAGACTTTTCTTGTGTTTTCTTGCGTTTTTCTACATCAACACTCCTTTCTACAATCATGTCGGCACTACTTTTTTAGATTCAATTGTTTATTAACATATCAACATTGCAGACATACATTTTTCAAACGTAGCCTGAATGCCGTTGATATTTACAAGTTAAGTTAACACATATACATATAAACTGTGCATTTGAGAGATAAAACAGCTACCAATCATCTTGTGCCAAATTCTACAGTCTGATTATGAAGTCTGATATACAAATGTAGATCGGTGTAGAAAATAGTTCTGTAGTGTTTTTCTTCTTGCTAGGGAGATGGGTATGGTGTGCTTGTTTCTGAGTGACATTCCAGTAGCTGTGAATCTGGAGAGTGGGTCAAGGTCATGTAGGGAACGGTGGTCTTGCAGTGGAGATGTGAAATATCTTTAACCCCTGCTTTATTGTTACTTTAATTTAGACCAAAGGTTTTACTGATGATGAGCTGTATCTTACGGGTTGTAATGTCCGCACTAGACTCAGCGTACGGGCTGCTTTAGTTATGACCATTTTGTAATGTTATTTGTAATTTGTCAATAAACTATTACTACTACTACTACTACTACTACTACTACTACTACTACTACTACTACTACTAAACGTTTTTGTCTAACCTGCTGTCCGTTCTATCATGGTTTGGGCGGAAGAGATTTGCACGGCGGAGTTAATTAGCTCACCACGATGCAGAACTCCTGCCTAATGGACACCAGGCTAGGTAAAACGGTTAAACCTGTCAGCCATGGATTCTCTCGACATCCAACTTTCTGCTATAACACTGGATGAAATCTATAAACTAGGGTTGGCCTAGCCTTATGTTGGACAGCGTGATGCTGAACATTTCTGGTAAAAACGTCGCGTCTGATGGCAATTCCGGAGAAAAGGTGGATCTGACATTTGCCCATCCTTCGTGCTCTCGGTGGTCTCCTTTTTTTTGGCACTGACCTTTGCCAGGCGTCACTTCGGGTTTCTTTTGTGTCGCGCCGCTTTCTTTTGTGTCGCGCCGTGTCATTACTTCGGGAACATTTGCGAATAATTGGCGCATCTGGCAAATGTCTAAACGAAAGACACTCCGCCGAGAGACCAAGGGTGGGCAAATGTACCCGAAGTAATTACACGACGCGGCACAAAAGAAACCGGCAATTACGTATCTTGATATCCACCCATTAATTAATAGTCCTTACGTTGGTAGACGTCTTTAACCTTACCAAGGGGAGGCGAATTAACTGATGGGATGGTGTCTGTAAACTGATGATTATCACTCTCAAATATTCTTCCATTCACACATCCAGACATACACACGCAAACACACAGACTCACACACACATAAACATGCTTTTCAATACGTTTTCCCAGTGCAAGGCCACATGAACCACGCTCTTTCTCGGTATCTCTTCTCCCTATGTCAGAAACATCAAATTTAGGCAAGCTTGACTACCTGACTCACTAGGCGAAGCAGGGGTTACGAAGGCTGCCAGAAAATCTGATGGGTAATGTTTTATAAGTGTGGCCGGTTCTCTAGCGTGCCATCTAAGTACTGGCTCGAGATGTGGCTCTCCATTTAGCGACCTATCCAAGCGACGTCCCTAACCGAAGCTACGTACTAATTTTCATCTGAGTAAAGTGAAGAAAGTAGTGTAAAGCGCCGTTCCCAAGGCCACAAGATCATTGACATAGCAGGATTCGAACCGGATTTGGCCGTTACGCCATACGACCGCCATGCAGACATAATATACATACACACACAAACACAACACAAACACGCACGCGCGCGCGTTCATACAACACAAATACAAACACATACACACTAGTCACATAAATATTTGTCACTGTCTCGATCGTGATCCTGGGGTATGTAAGAAGGAATAGATTTGTGAGATAATAGTTTGTAAAGTTGGATGCTGCGCTAAGTTGTTGTGCTATACTTGTTATATCTGTGAAAACGGAGGTATTGTTTATTGTTTATTGTTTATTTGTATTTTGCACATAAATAAAAAACATAGTAACAATAAATAATAACAATGATAAACATGCAGGGGAGGCCTAAAACCTTAAAGGTTTATATACTTGGCCTACCCTAAACAAAAATATTATAAATATAATGGTGCTACAATTACGTTAATATAAACAGGTAATGAAAATAACAAAATAATAACAATAATAATAATAATAATAAAGATAATAATAATGATAGTGATAACAATAAAGATGATTATAATAATAGTAAAGAAAACAAGAGATCCTAAAAGAAATTGAACCAAGGAAAACAAACTAAATCAGATTAAAGTGAAGTTAGGGTTTTGTAGGTAATCTTGTTTTAGAAGTTTTTTGAAAACTGGCAGTGACCGACAGTCCCGTAGAGGTTGACTAATACTGTTCCATATAATGGGGCCTCTGTACATCACTGAAAATTGCTTTTGGGTAGACTTAGCTTTTATTGGTCTTAACTGGTTGTGCTGTCTCGTGTTGTGTCGGTGTATGTCTGAATTAAATGTGAAGAATCTTTCAAATTGTTCAGGTAAACTATAGGTGTTGTGTACAATTTTGTGGACAAAAAGGGCAATTTGTAATTTATTTATGTCATATACAGTTAGAACATGTAGTTGGTGAAACAGAGGTGCAGAGTTCGCTGTAAAATGAGCATTGGTTGCGATTCGAACAAAACGCTTTTGCAGTTGATAGAGTGGTTTAATGGATGTAGTATAGGTGCTCGCCCAGATAAAATTACAGTATGATAAATAAGGATATACTAAACTATAGTAAAGGGTCATGAATATTTTTTGCGGGAGAAGGGTTTTTATTTTCCTAATAATTCCTATGTTCTTATAAATTTTATTGCAAATCAAATTAATATGATTCTTCCAATTGAGTTTTTCGTCTATTATTATTCCTAAAAATCGGGTGTGGTCTACTTGTTCGATAGATTTGTCATTTATATATATTTTGGCTTTTTCTTTATCATACTTTTTATTCGAACCAGTAAATACAATGAAATTTGTCTTTTTTATATTAAGGGATAGTTTATTTGCCATAAGCCACAAATTAACCTTGTGTAACTCCTCGTTTACAGTATATGATTACAGGTATTATGATTTATGAGGAAATTCTAAAATTCCAGTGTTTCACACATTAGGACTTCAATACGTAATACATATTAGATTCAAGACAGGTGGAGCATGCTTGGTAAATGATGAGAATTTCATTCTTGTGACCTGTGTCAGTTGAATAATGGTGAACATCATTATGCATTGATGATGTAAATGCAGAAGTGGATAATCAATGATGGAAGGTTATAATGGATTCTGCCGAAGGATAGGACTTTTACGCACATAGTATTTATAATTTTGGGCACAGAAGACCATCAATTAAAATAGGTTATGCTAGTTGTGTTGTTTGTGGTAAGAAGGTGGCCACACGATGTATTGTAGATGTCACGTGTGCTTGCAGTAGATCCGATTTATTGACCATAAGATCATCTAAAAGTTTAATGTTATGCCGATTATTATCTATATACCTATGCGGTACTTACGTGTGACTTTCTACTGATTTGTATTTTTTTTGTTACTGTGTTTTCTTGCGTTTTTCTACATCAACACTTCTTTCTACAATCATGTCGGCACTAGATTCAATTCAATTGTTTATTAACATATCAACGTTAACATTTCAGACATACATTTTTCAAAAGTAGCCTGAATGCCGTTGAATACCACTAGTGGTCCCAAGATCTTGGCTAGAAAACCTGCTAACTTGTAGGTGACAGAACCTATACTGGAGACTATGGGTCGTTGGGGGAAACCCTGTTTGTGGATTTTGGGAAGGCCGTAGAATGCTGGGGGTCGTTCCTTAGTGGGATTAAGCTTTAGGTAGGTGGCACGATCTGTGAATTTTCATCTGGACTACATTATTGTAAGTGGGGAAGGAAAAGTGATGTGTATACTGTCAATAAGGCTTCTGTATTAATGAATTGTTTTAAGCACTTCAGGATGCCAATAGCTTGGGATAATCTTTAGTGACATTAAAGATGTGGCCGTATCATTACAAGGCAGTATTTAGGAAGACTCCAAAGTACTTGAAAGTGTTTACCTGGTCTTAGGTCTGTACCTGATACTGTTACGTGAAGGTTAACTGAAGGTTAAATAGATGTAACTGATCGTTCCCCCAAATCTTACCTCCAGCACTCCTACCCACCCATAAACTCTTTTGAGACACGGCCTCCTCGACAGAAATCTACGATATAATTACTAATCTAAAAAACGCAGCGCCCGGACAAGATGAAATAAATGCCCAGCTCCTAAAACAGATCGCTTCCGATATTTTAGATCCATTAACACATATTTTTAAAATGTCGCTGGAAAGTGGAATAGTTCCAAAAGATTTAAAGCTCGCTAAAGTTATACCGTTATACAAAGCGGGGGATCCCCATAAATTTAACAACTATCGTCCAATATCTATCTTACCGGCCTTCTCAAAAATACTGGAGAAAATCGTTTATAAACGAATTGTACGTCACCTAGAAATTAATAATATCTTATACACTCACCAGTATGGATTCCGAAAAAAACACTCTACTTACATGGCACTTTTGCATCTTGTTAATAAAATTACCACAGCCCTCGAAAAAAATGAATACACTGTTGGGATATTTCTTGACCTATCCAAGGCGTTTGATACGGTAGATCACAACATACTACACAAAAAACTCATATCTTACGGGTTTAATGGGTCCGCCCTGCAGTGGCTAAGAAACTATCTAACTCATAGAAAACAATTCGTATCCCATGGAAACTACAACTCCTCCCAAAAAAAATTCATCATGTGTGGAGTACCACAAGGATCCATTCTTGGTCCTCTATTATTCTTAATCTACCTTAATGATCTAGCATCAGTATCTAATAAATTATTCAAGTTACTATTTGCAGATGATACTAACTTATTTATGTCACACACAAATTTTGACACTTTAATGACAACTGTAAACGAGGAGTTACACAAGGTTAATTTGTGGCTTATGGCAAATAAACTATCCCTTAATATAAAAAAGACAAATTTCATTGTATTTACTGGTTCGAATAAAAAGTATGATAAAGAAAAAGCCAAAATATATATAAATGACAAATCTATCGAACAAGTAGACCACACCCGATTTTTAGGAATAATAATAGACGAAAAACTCAATTGGAAGAATCATATTGATTTGATTTGCAATAAAATTTATAAGAACATAGGAATTATTAGGAAAATAAAAACCCTTCTCCCGCAAAAAATATTCATGACCCTTTACTATAGTTTAGTATATCCTTATTTATCATACTGTAATTTTATCTGGGCGAGCACCTATACTACATCCATTAAACCACTCTATCAACTGCAAAAGCGTTTTGTTCGAATCGCAACCAATGCTCATTTTACAGCGAACTCTGCACCTCTGTTTCACCAACTACATGTTCTAACTGTATATGACATAAATAAATTACAAATTGCCCTTTTTGTCCACAAAATTGTACACAACACCTATAGTTTACCTGAACAATTTGAAAGATTCTTCACATTTAATTCAGACATACACCGACACAACACGAGACAGCACAACCAGTTAAGACCAATAAAAGCTAAGTCTACCCAAAAGCAATTTTCAGTGATGTACAGAGGCCCCATTATATGGAACAGTATTAGTCAACCTCTACGGGACTGTCGGTCACTGCCAGTTTTCAAAAAACTTCTAAAACAAGATTACCTACAAAACCCTAACTTCACTTCAATCTGATTTAGTTTGTTTTCCTTGGTTCAATTTCTTTTAGGATCTCTTGTTTTCTTTACTATTATCATAATCATCTTTATTGTTATCACTATCATTATTATTATCTTTATTATTATTATTATTATTGTTATTATTTTGTTATTTTCATTACCTGTTTATATTAACGTAATTGTAGCACCATTATATTTATAATATTTTTGTTTAGGGTAGGCCAAGTATATAAACCTTTAAGGTTTTAGGCCTCCCCTGCATGTTTATCATTGTTATTATTTATTGTTACTATGTTTTTTATTTATGTGCAAAATACAAATAAACAAAAAAAAGGTGACTACTTGTGGCTTTGGCCCTACGTGTCCCTACAAGCATGGCTTTACATTTTGTGGGACTAAGCGAGAGTTTGCGGTGAACCACTACACAAGCTGAGTTGAGTCACTTTGAATTGTCTGCGTTATTGATCAATCTTCCTGGTTTGTTGTGTTGCAATGCTGGAAGTCCAACCAGGGACTGAATCGGACGTTTACACGAATATTCGTTTTTATAACATATTTATGTGATCATACCTCGTGTCGAATAACTTCTTCCCAAGATAAGAAAATGTCTCTATAAAATCGGAGAAGGTCTATCATGTTTGATAAATTAGTAGAATAGTTACCTTGTTGTAATAGCCCCCCACCCCCTTCCATGTTCAAATCAAGTATTCTTTTCTCTTTAAGGATCGAATAGGGGACTCTCTATTACCCCAAGTTGCCTTTAGGGTCTTGCACATGATAGTAAAATTTATCATTGTAACGCCTCCTTTGTCTAATCAGGGTTTTAGTTTTAACGCTGAGAGGATTCCCTTACCATACATAGTGAAAATATATTCATTGACTTGAGAAAGTGTTGTGTGCATATTGGGCTAAACAATAATATATTTGCTTGGAGATACTGTAAATCCTACCCATAGAGCATCGGTTTCCCTATTTGTATCTGTTTTTTATAGCCAGGGTTTTCCTATGAATCAGTTCTATTCCATTACAATTTTTAAAAGGTTCATAGTGGCTTTGCTGCAGAGGCTAAGTCTGACAAATAAGACCTCATGTCATCAGCATACATACTTTGATAACTTATGTGTTTTGTTATGTACTTCTAAGCCTCGAATGTTTGTATCAGCTCTAGTTTTTGATGCTAGCATTTCAAGAGCAATATTCAAGTAAATATGCAACGAAATGTTACAAGTTCACAGTATATATAGTATGCAGACTATGAGTATAGTAAAGTTATCCAACGCATGCCGGGCTGTGCATTCCGGCATCATTATTACATGTATATGTGGTGCTCCTGGATGTGAATGATATTTTCCTGTGAGTTTGCAAACCTCCTGAGTAGATAATCTTCTGTCTGAACCTTTGATCAGCATTGCATGATCCAAAGTCTGATAATGACTTCCATTTTCCTACCCAATAGACTGTGACTGATCATTATCAACAATGTAGTTGAAAGGACGCCTAAGTCACCCCACAATTACGTACTGTACAAAATGTCAGACTCAACAATTGAGAAAGGTGAAAGCTGCGTCTGCTATTTCGTCTTTTGTTATTTGGGGTAATGGTTATCAGACTCTATCGCTATTATGGCCAAAATTACCGGACGTACCGAGCAGTTTTATCTGGAATTTATCAGCTTGGTAAATCTCAGTTTTGGTGGAGAAAGCTTTTTTCCCTTTTTTTATTCAAATAAAACAAAGAACAACTACAGGTACTTTTTATTACTGAATTTGAACAAAAATACAAAAAACACAAGTATCACAAGACAGCATTGGTCTTACCAACAATTAGGCAAAACAAAAACATTCTAAGAATCACAGAAGGTCAGGTAAACCAACATTTTGCCATTACTAAGAAACGAGAAAAACCTAATGTACTTAGTTGTAGTTACTTAGCAATGTATATATTTAACGTTATCTGTATTTTATTCTTTTGTTGTGACCTGTACTAAACCCAGTGGGTATGTGTGTACAATAAAGGTCTTCATTCATTCATTCATTCATTCATTTATCCATTCATTATTCTAGCACAATTGCATATACACCATCATACCTAGGTTTACAAGTACAACACTGGATCTACAAGTACTGTAACAACAAAACAGTCACAGATGCTAATACTCAAAGAAGACAAAAATCAAACAAAAGAAAAACACAGGTATCACAATACAACATTAGTCCTACCATGAATCGAGCAAAACAAAAGACATCCACAGAAGGTCAGGTAAACAAACATCATCCTAGCAAAGTTACACATACACAAACATAACTAAGTATATAAAGACAACATTAGGTCTACAACTACTGTAACAACAAAACAGTCACAAAAACTGCAAAAAAGGCTCAAAAGACAGCCATCAAAAAAGCAATTCCTCAAGTATCGCAATAAAACACATACAGAAACATACAATAAAACACATACAGAGACAATCCCTTTACCACAAATCAAACTGAAGAGTCAAATACATCCGGGGAGTCACAGAAGGTCAGAACAGAATTGTTATACAAAGACCTAGAACCAGAGGGTTTTTAACAGTACTCAGACTCAGAAGAGAAGACTACAGAACAAAAAAACATATTCACTTTTACAGTTTTACCTTGAGTAAATTAAGTTCCATACTTGTGGGTCATTCCATAGGTCCCATAGGAAAATGTTGAAGATGTCATCCCTCATTAATTCAAACTCATTATCTTTATATTTTACCCATTATTTAAAAATGGCAAATTTTGCTAAGGTCACCATTTTGTTTGCAAAGTGATTAACTTTTGACCCATATTTAAAACCCAGACTTAACAACCTTTACCTTAATCCCCTTCTGAAATAGTATATTGTCTATCTTCTGGCAAAAATTCTCAAGTCTTCTACATTCTATAAACATGTGTACATATGTCTCCTCTACATTGCATATTCCACAAGTAGGGCTGTATACTTCACCTGTCTGGTCTTTTCTCTTCCATTTATTCACTTTAAATTTACATTGGTGCAAAAGTTTGGTGCAAATGTTTAATTAAAGTTAAATAATTTCTCTAAGCTAACTTCCTTCAATGTCTACAGTTAAGTTTTGCCATATCAGATCTTTATTTAGGATAGTGACATTTAGCAATTCCCCCAAGTTATCAATTCTTTTTCTTTCTCCAAATACTTGTTTGTTTAGACGACAATAAATAGTTTTAGATGTAGCCTTCTCTATGGGTACAAATTTGTCATGAAACAGAGCCATTTGTGTTGATTGAGTCTCAAATTCAGTTAGTTGATTTGAATACTGAACTAACGTTGTTTTCCATTCTTCTGGTATTGCATTTAGAAGGTTATTTTGTTCAGCTAAAAAGTTTTTAGTGTCATCTAATTTCTCCATTGCTAGTATGAGTTTACCACCATGAAAAATATGTGTTATCTGTATTAGTCCTGCCTTTACCCAGTTTTTATAAAACTATGTTCTTATCTTTAATATGATATTATGATTCCCCCAAATTACTTCGTTAAGAGTTTCCTCTACTGTTTGTTGTTCCTTTTGTAACCACCTTCCTGCTTTGTGCCAAGCAAGGACAACAGATTTATAGAAGTTAGGTACTATTGATTACCGGACAATGGGCTTAATTTTAATATTAATGAAGTTATGAATTAGTTAGGACAATGCAAGTTGTTTAATGACTATTACTTTACCATAAAGGGTTGGTTTTCTTTTTTTTTCCACAAAATTAAGAGTGCAGAGGAAAAGTGAAATAGCGACGCTAATATGTTGACAGTTATTGAAAATGACAGTCTAGATGAGAACATTTCCATTATTTATATTTACAGTTGTGGCGCAAAAATCTTACATAATATCACTTTAAGATAAAAATTAGGTATCAGTTTCCAAGGGGACATAGGTCCATTACAAAATCTCCTGACCCATGAGGCCAGTAAGCCTTGTATCTGACATCATCACTGTAATCACCAATTATACAACTTCTAGAGATTTTATCTCCATTCCAGTTGAATAGTGTACATTCTATCTCTTTTATTATCCATTCTGGGGTATCAATATTAATGAAGTTATAAATTAGTTAAACAATGCAAGTTGTTTAATGACTATTATTTTACCATAGAGGGTTGGTTTTCTTTTTTTCCACACATTAAGGGTGTTCTCTATTTTCTTTTGGTTGGGCACAAGATGGTTGACCTGGCTGGATTCGAACCCGGGACCTCTTGGTTCTGAGCCGAACAGTCTGCCATTGCGCCACACGACCCCAAGTGCTTTAATTAGTTCTTTAGTCCAATCTTAATCTAAGATTCTTTTATCATTCCCCCCCCCCCAACCTATCCACATAGCCTGGGATAGCCTGACCTATTTTTAATTCTTCACTACCCTCATTATGTGGAACTAAGATCCCGTTATGTCTTTAGACGTCCTTATTTTAGTGGCCATAATTTCTGTTACTAATATAAACAGCAGATATGATAATGGGCAATCCTGTCTGATACCTCGACGTTCCTGGAAGTGAATTATATTTTTCTGTTAGTTTTGCAAACGTCGTGAGCAGTGATCCTTCTGTTAACCTTTCATCAGCATTGCATCAACGGCGTTCCATTTTCTCATCCAATCGACTGTGATAGATCATTATCAACAATGGTAATTGAGAGGACGGTTTACTCACCTTGACTATCGCCTAACGAAATGTCAGACTCAACAATTAGAGAGGTTACAGGCGCGTCTGGAAATTCCTTCTTTTGTTATTAAAGGCCACAGTTATCAGACTGATCGTCTATCGCTATTGTGGCCAAAATTACCGGACGTACCGAGACGTATCTGGAATTTATCAGTGACAGCTAAATCTCAACTTTAGGGGAGAAAGTTTTTTTCCCTTTTTTATTCAAATAAGACAAAGAACAAGTACAGGCATTCGAGTTCTAGAACTTATATCAACGCCACGACTAACATATAATTACATTTCAGTCTCGACACAGCAGTGAAGAATTTATGGCTTACTTTTTATCATGTTAACATTCTTATAAACAATTTTAGGAGAGATTTTTCAGCTACATGGGTTATTGTAGAGGGAATTTTATCTACAACATTGTTCTTTTCGAAGATGGACCTGTTTAAGAATTTCCGTAAGTGATTTGATATTGTTCCTGTGAATTTTTTCTGGTCACCCCAAACGTACTTTGTTGGCAGTGGATGAGCAGGAGGCTACAACTTGTGTCCCATAAGGGGAATGACAGGTTGAAATTGAGTATATTTATAGACAATGTTCTTAAGAAACGACAGATCACCATGTTTGTACTTTTGTGGGAAAGTAAGAGTCAACAATGGAGAAATTCGGCGCAAAGTCGGCTGGGCCAGCTGATGCTCAGCGAATTCAACTCCTTTTCGGCTGCGCCAGCCGAATGTTTCAAAATGTTTGGGGTTTGGTCGGAACGTTTGACCATGGTTGGGTGGTATTCGGCTGTAAGTCAGCAGAACACCAGGAAACCATTCGGGAGTAAGTCAGCAGTGTTCGGGGGTCAAATTTGACTGAAATTCGACTGAAATTCGTTTCGATTCGTATAGAAAGGTAGACGTGGCCTAAATCTGGTCAGACTGCTTCCGAACGTCAACCGAACCTACTCGGCTGGTGTTCGGAAACAGATTCGGGGTAACGTCCTGAATGTGTGACAGGGGCATAAGACAGGTTTTCTGTCAAACACGGACTGGACTTCGTTAGATACAGCCCTTCTCATGTGAGACGAGAAGTACACACAATCTAAATCAATGTTTTCAAAATCCATTCATCGAAACCTGACTACTCTGTTAACTAGCGAGTTCGTGCGTGAAAACGTGCACCATGTTCCACACACGCACACACGACCTAACGAACCTTGCCCACCTGACGTCAGATCTTATTTACGAGCATGCGCAACAGCCAAAGCTTGTCAAGTTTGCTTTTTAAGCCCTGTGGCTAATATCAGACATGCCTGGTTGCCATCACCGACATTCCTTGTGGCGTGGAAAAGAATCGAGCCTCAGAACGAAGTTCTTCGGTCATATTTGGCCATCTAAGATTCTCGTGGTCATATGACAACGACTTCTTAGTACAAACCAATGCGGAGAAGAAGGAGGAAATCTATTGTTCTTCATTATTCTACGCTACCCTCGGGCTCCTTTACGTATATTTAAATAGCTGGTATGAAAGCCGGCGCTTGCTTCGTTCATATTCATATAACGTTTTGAAATCTTTCCTGGTAGAAAATGTATATCGTTTCTTTTGAAATGTTAGCTCCGGACTAAGACATGAAGTGTTTGGCAACCGTCTGTCTCCAGAGACAATGGTACCGCCTGATGGATCCGTAGGTTTGTTACAGCGCCTGCTGTTGCTGTGTTCTACTAGTCTAAACGTAGAGTGATGTGATCTAACATTATTTTGGGGGGGGGGGGCAATTCTGTGGTAATCTCTAGGCCGATAATTACTATTACCTGTAATGGACCTTTCATATAGTCCCGCCTACCTCGGTCGAAACAAAAATGAACATATTTCACCGGCATGCAGCCACTCTCTCATTGGCCGAACCGCTATTTGTCATGTTACCATTGGTTGAACTGGTAATTGTGATGGACTGTCAGGAAAGGTCCATTGTGGCGGTAAACTATAAATGTCGGACTTGTCTGTCATATAGTCGCAGTTAGAAGCGGGTGGACAACCTGAAGTCGACTGCAAAATTTACGACAACCATTGGCAGACTGCGCACCGCCGGACCGGCGAGTAGCGCTGCACCCACGCTTGTACTGCACACACCGTACCGACAACCTTTACAACTACAACCGACAACCTTTACAGCTACAGCCGACAACCTACAACTGTAAGTTAAAATAGTACACTCACTTGGTCCGGTTTTCATGGTTATCCGCAAAATGTTGTTAGATTTGAACTATTTACATCAACTTAAATTTTTTTCGTACTTTAGCTACCCGTAACTTAATACATGGTAGCCGGTGACTGAAAAACTATCTCAAAGGTCGACACGCGTGTTGTTGTACTACCCGTACTTAAAAAGCCTGTTGTCCATATTCTACCGGCCAGTTTTGGAGTGTTTTAGACCCAGCAGTTCGTTGGCACAGGCTTTTCCTCTGGCCAGAGAAATTTCCGTGACAAAACATCGTTTTAATTAAGGTACCTTAAATAAACGTAAATACGTCTGCGATGCTTCGTGGCCATTTTTCTTGGCCAGTTTGTAGGGACAGGTAGTCGGTCTTTCCAACCGGCTTTCTAATTACTGGAATATTACCGCCCTATTTTCCTGGCGACCTAGTTAAAACCCCGTACACTTAACGGGAGGCCGGGCAGACTACACTTACTTAGCGCCGTACAGATAACGGCGAGTTACAACGGTCTTGTACTTAAGCTACCCGATCTCATTCTTACCATCCTTTTTATTAGGTTTTGCGTCTAATAACGTATAAAGTGGATTGTATCGCCGATTTACCTTAATCTAAAGCAGGCTAATTTAGAAGCGGTTATTGGGCTTGGTTCAGTTCAGTTCAGTTTATTCGCACTTTAAAAAGTGTAAAAGAACAAATACAAATACAAATACAAATACAAAAATATAAATGAGATGTAACAGTGCAGGGAGGCCGGAAGCATAAAATGCTTATGAAGAGGCCTCCCTTCATACCTTAATTAACAATTCAAGTAAATCGGATAAATAAGAAATAAGTTAGGTAACTGGTAAATGAAACAAAACAATGAAACAAAATACGATACAATACAATTTACAATAATGAAAAGTAGTAATGAAAAGTAGTAAACAAGGAAACATAAAAATTAGGAATGTGTGAGGTTATTTAAGAAAGCTATTTTAATATGACTTTTGAAAATGGTGAAGGAGGGACTAATTTGTAAGGTTCTACTTATGTTGTTCCAAATTGTTGGGCCCCTGTACGTGATTGTAAATTGACGTATATTTGATTTCGCATTAGATGGCCTTAAATAATTGCATTGGCGTGTGAAGTGGTTGTGGATATCTGAGTTAGATAAAAAAAGTGTAGGTGTCGTAGAAGGTTTCAGGAAGGCAAGGACATTTATGTATTATCTTGTACATTAAAAGACTGGTTTGTAGTCTATTTATGTCATTTATGGTCACTATTTTGAGTTTTTTAAATAACGGTGCAGTAGGGAAAGTGAATGAAACTTTTGACGCTATTCTGACGTTTGGTTTTGGTTTTTTTGTTTGCTTTAAACCACTTATTTACTTTATCTAGTTCTTCATTCATGGTGTTTACTAAAATGTTGAGGTTCTTATGAGACATGAATAGATTTGTGTCGTCTGCAAAGAGAAGAGTAAATAATTTTTGAGATACGTGTGCTAAATCGTTTATATAAATTAGAAAAAGTAAGGGTCCCAAGATAGATCCTTGTGGAACGCCACATGTTATTAAGTTATGTTGTGATTTGTAAATGCCATTGGTTACATATTGTTTTCTGTTCGAAAGGTAATCTTTAAGCCAGTCATGAACTGTGTTTTGTAAGCCGTACTTATGTAATTTGTCTAGTAATATTTTGTGATCAACAGTGTCAAAAGCTTTTGACAGATCAAGAAATATGCCTACGGTATATTCGTTGTTTTCTAAAGCTTCGGTTATTTTATCAGTTAAGTATAAAAGGGGCATGTACGTAGAATATTTTTTGCGAAATCCATATTGATGAGAGTAAAAAATATTATTTGTTTCTAAGTGATTTAAAATTCTTTTATAGACTAATTTTTCTAAAATTTTTGAAAACGTAGGAAGGATTGAAATAGGTCTGTAGTTGGTAAATATGTCTGGATCTCCGGTTTTGTCCGATTTGGTCCGGTTTGGTCCGGTTTTCTCGTGTTGCGTGGTCTCAACCTAAGTCCTGTCGAAAAGCTATACGAAAGATTGACACTCTTTAGGCTTCGGCGTATTTAATTTTTGATGTGCTTTAATGCGTTTTCAGGGCCTGGTTGTTTTTATCAGACTTTCTTTTTTTGTACCGGTATCTTCGGGTGGCGTATTGGACAATCATTGCATACTGCCCTACCAGTGATACTTAGCTGTGTTTTACTCAGAACCCCAAAAGTAGTACGGGCACAAAGTAGTGCGGTACAATAGAGAAAGCTGCCGAGATTTTTTTGCATACGACAGCTAGGTGAAAACTGTGCTGAATGCTAGAGGAATGCGTCAGGTTTCCGACCGTATAATTTGAATTATGCTGTTTGTTCGGTCGGAGTAGTCTGGCGCCTGGATCTTGCTACTGCCTAGTTCTGTGCGTCGGCTGCAGTTCACATGACCCCCGCATAGCGCTTTTAAAAGTGGGTTTTACAAAGGAACGAGCCAGCAAACTTGAGCTGATTTTCACATATTTTGTAGGTTGTACCCTCAAACCAAACATACTAAATTTTTGTAGCTTGCTTGTGCACCCTACTATAAATTTTGCAGCGTCGAACCTTCTCACTTTGGGCTTCTTAACTATAGAAATCCCCATAGGGCGAAAACTGTGTACTGCTACCTTCAATAGAAACGGGAATTGGCCGAGAATTGGCAGCAGCGGTATTTTCGACCAAATCTGCTGGGTATGCCAAGTACTGACGTTGACTGACTTGAAATGAACCTGCTCACCTGCTCACCCGGCCGCCTGTAGACCTTCTGGTCTGTCAGTTGTCAGCCTCAGGGTCAGTTCCCTCCATGCTGCCCTGTCTTGTGTCAGGTTTTCCACTTCCTCAAAGTCCTTCTGCTCTCTCTCTGTGATCTCTTTAATCTGATCTTTCCACCTCTTTCTTGGTCTGCCAGGTGGCCTTTTCTTCTTGGGTTTCCATTGGTAGATTCTTTTAGTATCCCTGTCCTCTGGCATTCTTAGTACGTGCCCGAACCACCTCAGCTGATTCCTTTCTATGATGTTTAGGATTGACTCTACTGAGAAAGATCTCCTTATTGTGTCATTTCTCACTCTGTCTCTCAAGGTGACTCCGTAGATGAAATGAACCGGTGGGAAAAAATGAAAATACGGGCGTTGGCTTAGCGGTGCACCGCTGAAGCCGGCGTTGCTTTTGCGTTGGTTTAGCGGTAGCGAGCGTTGGTTTAGCGGTGACGCGAGCGTTGGTATAGCGGCGTTCTGCGCATGCGGTTTAGCGAAGTTTGTGCAACGTTTAATCGCCGCCCGGGCAACGCTGGCGAAGCAGCGGTGGTCCAGCGTTCAAGATTTCTGCGTTGGCCTAGCGGACCCAAGCGTACATGAACTTGCGTCTAGCGATGCCAAACTTTGACTGGGCGTTGGTGGAGCGGGGGTGAACTTTGCCGTGGGGGAAAATTGCCCCTCCTCAACGCTCGCAATATTTTGTGCAGCTCAAAACTTTCGGAGCGGTAGGAGGGCCCCTCCAGAAACATCAGCAGTGGCCGGGCGTACACGACGTTGCTTTAACGGCGGCCAACTTCTGTTAACGGTGGTGAACGGTTTCAAGCGTTGATGAATTTTATTCCCCGTTCAAGGAACGCTCCAGCAAAGTTCGGCCAGTGTGACCGGGCCTTTAGTATGGAAGTGCCACTGGCCCGAGGCCGCGCTCACCCCCCCCCTTATCAATCAATCTTTATTCAAACAACTAGCAGACGACCGTCTGAATTGAGTTGTTTTTACAGTTCATAAAATTGACGTTAAACAACACTAATAGTTTAAAAATTACATGATTTACAAGTTAATGACACAAATTCGATAGGGAGCTATAATAATGCCTATTCACACAAGTAGAGGTAAAGGTCAATGCTAGCCGCACTCAGTCACTCAATGCCCTCTTAAGTAAAAGCAGCTAAGAACTGTATTTAACTAGCGTTTAACAGCTCAACAATGTAGGGAATGGGCGATTTTTTGTACCGTTCTGTGCGGCAATACGGAGTGTCAAACTTATGTGCAGAACGTGTGCTTCTACCAGAGATATTCTGCCTTACTGGGGGCAGCCATTCACGAAAGTCAGAGTTCAAGAGAGATTCTGCAAATGTTCTACAGATTGTGCGGCGACGATCGGCCAGGGAGCTGAGGTTCAATGCAGTAAGTGCTGTGTCGTAACTGGAATACTGTGACCCCAGGATGATTTTGCAGGCCCTTACTTGGATTCTTTCTAGTGTCTTTGATTGTTTACAGGTCAGTGCTGGATGCCATACAGGTACAGCGTATTCCAGTGTGGGACGCACGTACATCGTGTAGACGGTCGTCAGGTCTAGAGTCGACACACCGCATCTCTTCAGTCTACGTAACATGTAAAGTCTCCTGTTGGAAGATTTAACCATGTTGTCCACTTGATGGTTCCATTTCAAATTACCCTGGATAGTCGTGCCTAGAACTTTAATACAGTCTACACATTCTAGGGGTTGTCCACTTATGAACAGTGTTTCCGGAGGTGGAAGGGCTCTCGCGAAGCAAACTCGGAGAACTTTGCATTTCCTCGGGTTTAAAGACATCTTGTGGTCACAGACCCAAATGTTCAGGCTGTCGAGAGTGGGTTGAAGTGTGCATGGCTGACGTATCAACCGGGCTTCTGCAATGTTCATATCATCTACATACTTCCAACGATTGGTCACTTCACGGAGCGCTGCATCTATTAAAGCTGTAAAAATAACTGGACCAAGTAATGTTCCCTGCGCTACTCCGCATGTGAGATTAAGCCAGTCCGAGGTAGCACCTTGGTAAGAAACCCTCTGCCGTCGGTTAGTCATAAAGCTGCAGATCCAAGGTATCACTGCCGGGCGAACACCTGCATCGAGCAGGGACCGAATAGCTATTGTATGATCCACTTTGTCGAAGGCCTTAGACAGGTCAGTGGTTACAAGTGTACAAATTGAACTTGGCAATGACGTTGATTTGTAGAGGAAATCCACCATGTTGACCAAAGCGTGTGTTGTTGATCTGCCGTAAACAAGGCTTACACTAACTACAAATCACTCAGAAGGATAGAGTAGGCACCAACGATCACCGTTAACAAGAAAAAGACGGCCAGAATAGTACATTTGACCGGATAATGAGACCACTTAATCGCCCCTTGTACGGGCCTTGTACGGGAACTACCCCTATGGCAGGTGCCGAAGTGCAAAGTTAGCAATATCTCAGCAACCGCTTGGAGTTGTCCAAATTTGGCCAAGTTTCACATCTTGTCTAGTGTGGTCGAATGATCGAAAGAAAATCCAAGGTCAAGTTCGTTCAAATTCACTCTTTTGAAGTTTTTCTACATTCGAATGCTTTCTGTTGGTACATTGTTGGTACATCTAAAGCCATTGATTTTGAGGACATCGATTCTATTCTGGTACTTATCTCTAATCTCTAAAACAAATTTTCAAAATGCAAAAATACTAAGTTTACACATACTCTCAACACGTCGCGATCGATCTCGTCTTAACAGCTAAGGGCCAGTTTAGTAACTGTGTTCCTCCTCCTTCCTTACCTGAGTCTGAGGGATTTTATCCAGAACTTACGAACAAACTTTTTCGCCGCTACTTCCTCTTTTATTTTCTCCCTCAATATCATATATATATGGCTGGCTGGCGGTAGCGGCTTGCCCTTGCTTGGCCTTTCTGAACATTGGAAAGGTCTGTTGCCGTGGATCTTCGCGCCCGTAAAGTATCGACGGCTGCGGATGGAATAGGTTCGAGGCGGCAGGAGACGATCCGCCGGGGGTGAGAGAACAGAGCAGTGGGATCGTACAAAGCTGAGAGCTGATCACATCCTGTATAAACTATAGAAAACGCCAAACTAGCAGGTGCAATATCAAAATGCATGTCGACCGCCGGTATCTTTGGTCGGGGTTCTCTCTAACTGGTCTAAGTACCTGTCAGGGAAGATAATTGTGTGTGAAGACTCGTTAACTAGGAAATAAGAGTTTTCTTTAACTATAAGGACTTCAAAGACATCTTACAGATTAACTATCCACTGTACGTTTTGTATTTTTACGTCATCTTTGTTATTATGTTCTTTATGTTTCATGAGCAAAAGATCCTTATAAGCACATTGTGTGCTTTCTGTCCAATGTCCAATTGAGTGTTTGAATGTTTCTGTCACAAACATGTTACTGTGCAGTTTGCCTTTACTGATTTCGTTAGAGACACACAACATCAATACTATCGTCTGTTGCTCACACTGCAGCATGCTCTCGGGTAGACTGATAAAACTGACGGATGTTTCATGTCATCATTTCCACTTCTTGACTTTTATCCCAGGTGAACTACCGGACATCTGGAGACAGGATGGACCCGCGCGTGTCGCTACCCGTGGGACTGCTCGTCCTGGTTGCTATGGGCACTGGCGTGACTGGTCAGGGTAAGGTTTTCTTCAACATACTTTCATACTGGGTATTTAATGAGGCTGTTGCAAGTCAGCACATATCATTAAACATCTCACAAGAAGGCTGACCTATCCGAGACTTCACAAAGACAGTTCCTTACCAAGACACAGGCACAATTTAACATGTACGTCCTGTGTGCAGGTGAGGCTGCAGCCTCGATATCGTATCGTTACGACATGTTAGATTAGAATAGACTATTTTTCCATTGGATGTCAAATTTGAAAATGTCGGATTAAAACATCGGATTAAAACGTTTCCCACCCTGTGTTGACCTGTGTAGCCACAGACCCCTGCGACCCCAACCCTTGCCAGAATGGCGGAGTGTGCACCGGAAGTGGAGAGTCTTACACCTGTGACTGTGTGGATGGGTGGGAAGGACCCACCTGTGAAACTGGTAAGTTACGTTTTCTTTCAATCTGCATCAATTACTTTCATTGAGTTCCATATCATATTATCCCATGTTCTTTACCACATGTAAAAAAATACACGCTTCCGTTTACCTTGTAAGTACAATTTAACTATACATGATATGAATACGACATCTTGGAAAAGACTAAGTAATAGAAGTAAGAGAACAACTAAAGATAAGATTTTCTACATGCAGGTATTTTAAAAAGAGATGAACACTGACATGCGAATTATGTAAAATAGGACTAAGTAGAAATTCTTTCATGGCAGTGTTTCCATACTTCTTTAGTCATGGGCATGCTGTGGTTTAGATATGAATGCAATTTTTGTTTGGTACTTGAATGTTTGAAATCAGACAAAGAATGTTACTCAATTTCATGGCAATCTCTATAAGATATGTTGACATTATTTTTGAAAATCTTGCATCTTCAAGGTCAAAGTAAGTTCCTGACCACGGTTTACAGAAATTCCACAAGATCCGTTCGAAGGGGCCGGCGACCAAAAATATGAACTGGTGGTAACAAGATTTTTCACTCTTTCAGAACAACCGGTGTACCTGACCACTCAAGACAATTGGGCCTTTTATAAGGTCCGTACGGCCGGATCCATGACCCGAGAGAACGTGAAGACGACTTGCCAGATGGCGGGGATGGGGTATCCGTGCCTCTTCTCAGGTTCTGCTGGGTGTACCTACTCCAACAACTGGGCCTCAGACTGCATCACGTACGACAGTGCCGGTATCGACTGTGGTACCCACTGGGTCCTCTCCAGTAAACTGTGTGGAAACACTCTCTTTCAGTACTGCCAGCCCCTTGATGACACCTTTGTGTACATCCCTAACTGGCATGGTGACAGTGCCTACGGAGT
The DNA here is from genome assembly GCA_013266295.2 of Branchiostoma floridae x Branchiostoma japonicum. Taxonomy (NCBI): domain Eukaryota; kingdom Metazoa; phylum Chordata; class Leptocardii; order Amphioxiformes; family Branchiostomatidae; genus Branchiostoma; species Branchiostoma floridae x Branchiostoma japonicum. Next base: position 341,134 of record CM023831.1, on the reverse strand, counting down.
GGACTTCGACACTCACACCGGCGCCCTGGAGGGAGCGAACTACAACAACATGTACGCCCTGTGTGCAGGTGAGGCTGCAGCCTCGATATCGTTACACACGACAGAGACATTTTCGCAAATGAAGAAAACAAAGCTTTAGATTAGACTATTTTGTCATTAACATAATCTGTAGAATCTTGACTATATATTTTCCTTCACTGCCAGCAGCCAGTGTATATAAAGTTTGAGAAGAAATAGAATGATCCACGTGCTGCACACCACTTGCCACATTTGCAGTCCCTACGATTTTTTCCTTCATCTCCAGCTCGAAGCAACAGCATCTGTATCTGTCTCTGTATAGCCGGTATAACCTCTCTTCGGCGTAACACACCAGCTTCTGTATCTGTATCTATATAGCCGGTATAACCGCCCTTCGGCGTAACACACCAGCTTCTGTATGTGTATAGCCGGTATAACCACCCTTCGGCGTAACACACCAGCTTCTGTATGTGTATCTGTATAGCCGGTATAACAGCCCTTCGGCGTAACACACCAGCTTCTGTATGTGTATAGCCGGTATAACCACCCTTCAGCGTAACACACCAGCTTCTGTATGTGTATCTGTATAGCCAGTATAACCGCCCTTCGGCGTAACACACCAGCTTCTGTATGTGTATCTGTATAGCCGGTATAACAGCACTTCAGCGTAATACACCATCTTCTGTATCTGTATCTGTATAGCCGGTATAACCGCCCTTCGGTGTAACACACCAGCTTCTGTATGTGTATCTGTATAGCCGGTATAACCGCCCTTCGGCGTAACACACCAGCTTCTGTATGTGTATCTGTATAGCCGGTATAACAGCCCTTCAGCGTAATACACCATCTTCTGTATCTGTATCTGTATAGCCGGTATAACCGCCCTTCGGTGTAACACACCAGCTTCTGTATGTGTATCTGTATAGCCGGTATAACCGCCCTTCGGCGTAACACACCAGCTTCTGTATGTGTATCTGTATAGCCGGTATAACAGCCCTTCAGCGTAATACACCATCATCTGTATCTGTATCTGTATAGCCGGTATAACCGCCCTTCGGCGTAACACACCAGCTTCTGTATCTGTATCTGTATAGCCGGTATAACCGCCCTTCGGCGTAACACACCAGCTTCTGTATGTGTATCTGTATAGCCGGTATAACAGCGCTTCAGCGTAATACACCATCTTCTGTATCTGTATCTGTATAGCCGGTATAACCGCCCTTCGGTGTAACACACCAGCTTCTGTATGTGTATCTGTATAGCCGGTATAACCGCCCTTCGGCGTAACACACCAGCTTCTGTATGTGTATCTGTATAGCCGGTATAACAGCCCTTCAGCGTAATACACCATCTTCTGTATCTGTATCTGTATAGCCGGTATAACCGCCCTTCGGTGTAACACACCAGCTTCTGTATCTGTATAGCCGGTATAACCGCCCTTCGGTGTAACACACCAGCTTCTGTATCTGTATAGCTGGTATAACCGCCCTTCGGTGTAACACACCAGCTTCTGTATCTGTATAGCTGGTATAACCGCCCTTCGGCGTAACACACCAGCTTCTGTATCTGTGTCTGTATAGCCGGTATAACCGCCCTTCGGCGTAACACACCAGCTTCTGTATCTGTATAGCCGGTATAACCGCCCTTCGGCGTAACACACCAGCTTCTGTATCTGTATCATTGTAGCCGGTATAACCGCCCTTCGGCGTAACACACCAGTTTCTGTATCTGTATCTATATAGCCGGTATAACCGCCCTTCGGCGTAACACACCAGCTTCTGTATCTGTATAGCCGGTATAACCGCCCTTCGGCGTAACACTCCAGCTTCTGTATCATTATAGCCGGTATAACCGCCCTTCGGCGTAACACGCGGTGCGGCGGCAGCTGGCTACATTACACCGAACGACATATAAGTTTGTTTTCCCCGATGGTGAAAAAATGCCCACCTTGATGTAAAAAACTCTAAGGTCATCTCCTATTTCCAGTTCGTACTACATGTGACGACTCCCCATGTGCACACGGAACCTGTGCTGGTGATGACGAAGGCTACATCTGCACCTGTGAGAGCGGCTGGACAGGACGCAACTGTGATCAAGGTTAGTATTTGTTACATTGACACAAAATTCTCTGTTCAGCTGGTGACATTCAAGAGAAGATATTTTCTTCATCTCGAGCTCGAAGCGACAGCATATAAGTTTGTATTCCCCGAGGGCTGAGAAATATGCGCACTAAATTTGTTGTTATGTTTCTTGTTGCTGTTTTTCTGTTATTCATTCATTCTTTATTTCAGGTAAAAACCCATATGTCACAGTACAACATTAAAAAATAATACAAGACTCTAAAGACATACAAATAATACAGAGAACAACCCTAGATACACAGTAAATCATACGTCCTTCGGAAGTAAGAGTTCCTGTAAAAGGCGTCAGAACTTAGGAAGCGATTGATGATGGCGTTATGGGAGGAAAGTAATCGTTTTAAGAAAGAATAACAAATCCTCCTCCTCCTAGTATCAAATGTGTCAGTAAAGTTGTAGACAAACATCTCGCTAGCACTACATCGCCGAGGTAAATTCATAATAATTCTAAAGCAGTTGTTGTAAGCAACTCGGCATTTAGACAGAACGCCTGAGCTAACAGAGCTCCATAACTGGGCGCCATATAGCTGGGCGCAATACGTCATAAACAGGTGTCTCTTAACGGGTGGAGAACAACAGAAAAATTTGCGATTGATACTGTTGGCACGACTATAGATACTCTTCAACAGAGCAAGTACACAGTCATCGTCACTTAATGTGGTATTTAGATGTATACCCAAGTAGACAAAGGAGTTTACATACTTCAGGTTGGTATCATATAGACTTACGGGTGGCAATGGCAGCTGAAGTGGCAAACGTGTACATGGGAAATACATACAGACAGTCTTATTAGTGTTAAACAATATGTCACTACCATGGCCAACTACTTCACAAATCCCTACTAGTCTCTGCAGAGATTTAATGTTAATAAGGGCAAATCAGACATAAGTCATCAGCATAAAACAGGTGGCTGGTAATGGACCCACCTACATAGCAGCCAACCTTCGCATTGTTTAGGCTTACACTCAAATCATCTATATATACATTAAAAAGATATGGGGACAGTAGACTACCCTGACGCACTCCGTTAGAAACAGGGAAGCTGGGGGAAAGGACTGCACCCCATCTTACAAACATTCTTTGATTCGTATACCAGTAAACCAAGAATCGAACTAGATATAGCGGGACATTTCTGTCGATCAACTTTCTGAACAGTGTCCAATGGTTTACGCGATCAAAAGCCTTAGAGGCATCCATAAAGCACACAAAGACCGGGGACCCTAATCCCCTGTAGTACTCGATAATTTGCTTTAGCATAAAAACGCACATGTCAGTCCCATGTTTAGGTTTAAAACCAAATTGAGAATCAGACGTCAGAAGAAAAGGCTTCAGACGATTAAGCAGGATTGCCTCCAGGACTTTAGATAATGCCGAAGTGATCGCAATAGGTCTGTAATTATCAGTACAACTTTACTGTACAAGTGATGTTACCAGATTTGTTCTTTACAACGGGAACAATAATAGTGTCTAGAAGGCTACTGGGAATGAAATTATGAACAATGGTAGCTGTAAACAGCAAAGACAAATGGACATACAGGCTCGGACCAGCATATTTCAGGTGCTCATTCCTTATACCATCTGATCCACACGCCTTACCATTGGGTAAATCCTTAATGGTATTGGCGAGCTCCGGTGCGGAAATTTGCATTCCGTGATCAAAGCAAACAGATGACAGAGCGGAAATCACTTCCGGCTTGTGAGTTTGTTTATTATTCTACAGAATTTAACAGAGACTCAAAATGTTCTTTCCAACGGTTAGCAATATTCTCCGCACCAGAAGTACCATCTACAGTGTTGGGTAGAACCGTATGAGAGGAATTAGAATTTCTCACTTTTCTCCAAAACTCCCTATAGTTTCCAGAATTGAAACTGTTAACAGTGGAGTCCGCTCTGGCCCTATCCTCATTTCGTTTACACTGCCTGAGTGCATGCTTGAATCTTGCTCTAGATTTCGACATGAGTAGGAATATAGGGCCAAATCGAGGACGACCCATTTCCCGCCAAAGAATATACGCCTCACGAGCAGCAGAGTGCAGATCTTTAACAACGTCATTCCACCCCGGAACAGGTGTGAAATGTTTACAGCTGTGTTTACAGGTTATTGAAGTATTTGCAGAATTATTCAAGGCAGAAATAATCTGGCAGGAATACAGGTTGATAGCATCCAAATGTGAGGGATCCATACAATTTGGGTCTAGCTCTACATATGACAGCACCCACTGGCACATCAATACATGACAAACTACCATCAAGTATGGAAGCATATGCATCTAGCTGGGCCTGATTAGCATTTGCCCAGTCGACACCTTTCTGATTATTGGTATCATTAGGTACATTTGTGAGGGTAGGGAAATCAACATTCAATGTAATACACAACGGAAAGTGGTCAGATATAATATTATGGTGTAAAACCTCCATATTAGTAATATTCTTATGGGCAGTATCACTGGCTAAACAATGATCGAGCCAGGAAGTAGTCCCATGTACATCACTAAGATAAGTATAAGTGTCATGGGGAAGAAACTCCATGTCAGAGATGCGCAGCCCTAGCTGATTCCTTACAAAATTCATGTACTAAGGTACCAAATCTGTTTGAGGGTGACGCATTAAAGTCTCCTAGTATTACAGAAGCATACATATTACAGTCATTAATGACAGCATCAATCTTACCAAGCTTTTCAAGAAACACATCAGTATTTGCAGGGCAATCATAGGGCATATAGACACACACAATCAGTAACTGGCTCTCACCTGAGTCCACCTTGATCGCTATAATGCTATCATCATCAATCTCAACAAGAGATATTAAAGGAGATAGTGATTTTTTCCATAAAATACCAACACCGCCAAAAGGACGACCTTGTAACATACCTGCTTCTAAGTCGACAGGTGATTTGCCACAAGCCATAAAATCATTACTAATACTGCTCAAATAGGACAAGTCATTTGGTAGGAGCCAAGTCTCCTGCAACAAGATAATGTCAGACACATTGCATAAGTCCAAAACTGTCCGTACTGAGTTCTTGACGGATCTGCAATTGAATGACGTAACAGTCAGTTTACTCTTGCTGGTGTTGCAAGCCATAGTCTAGAGTCCTGAGTTATGGAGGTCCAGAAGGACCACTGTGTCCTGTATGTTGTTTTTATGTTGTTCAATAAAAAAATATGCGCATCTTACGTGATCGCTATTTAAGTGTGAGGCCTCCTCGTCTGGACATAGAACCTGAGCTGATGGTGGTGATCAGGTATTGCCATTGAGTTCACGAAACAAAATCTAATACTAGATTTAGTTGGCACTGGTAATTTGTGTTGCTTGTGTTCACAGATATCAATGAATGTGCGCCTGGCACTGAGAACTGTAACAGTCACGCCACCTGTACCAACACACCCGGCAGTTTCACCTGTGCCTGTAACGCCGGTTACAGCGGGGACGGAGTCAATTGTGCAGGTAAATAAATTACTTTGTTCTTTACCACATGTAAAAAATGCATGCTTCTGTTTGCCTTAAAAAATACACAGATGAAACAGGTAGCAAAACATCCTCTATCCAAAGAGACAACTGTTTCCCGACAAATGTTGTAGGCTACTGTGGCTGAGCCATCAAAATCTTTGAACCAGTTATTTTTCAGCGCTTTTTTCACACAGAAGTAGAGAAAATGTGTTGCTAGCATGCGCACATCGAGTGGCTTACTTTTTAACTACCTTTACAGCTGTGTCTAACTTGACCTTCTCCGATATCGAGATGGACCGAATGACCTTGTCCTGGAGGGCATCTGATGATATAACACGATACCGACTCCGCTATAATCATGCCGGGGCTTCGTACCAGGACCTGTCCCCCCCGCCAGCACCGGGCGACACCCAGGCCACCGTACGCGGACTGTGGGCGGACACGGAGTACAACTTCACCCTGACTGTGCTTGGAGAGGACGGCGAGGAAGTAGGAGGGATCAGTGGGACAGCGACAACAGGTAGGTCGGGGTGGAGAAAGGCTTACATGTAGTCAGTAAGTCTACAGCTCCCTTCATCCTAATAAAATGAAAGGTCGGTGTAATGGCATGGGTCGAGAGAGGCTCACATGTAGTAAGAAAGGCTACAGCTCCCTTCATCTAAATAAACAGACATGTACAGCATCACCCTCTTTTCTTTTTAGTTACGAACACCACTTCACCTCACATTTTTTCGATCACGGAGCACCCTCACCGTACTTGTCACGACCCTGGGCGTGATACCCCCCATGGGGCTTTGCCCAGTATCGAATAGAATAGAATAGAATAGAAATGCAGCAGATAACACGTCTTACTGGGTTTCTGACATGGACATGAGAACTGGTCATTCTGAATATACATGTAGAAACTTTCGGAAAGGAATGGATTGACTGTGCACAGTGGATTTTATGGACATTATATGCTCAGTCAGATGCATGGATCATATTTCAGCTGAGGTTATCGTGAACGTGGACTGCCATCAGGACCACATGTCCGTGACCTTTCCCAGAGCAGCGCTGAAAGAGGTCGATGTGGAAAACATGCACCTGCTGGACGACACCTGCCGTTCGACATATACCGAGACGGAGGTGACACTTCGGACCGGTCTGGAAGAGTGCGGGACGACCCAGGAGGTAAGTAGGCGTCTGGGATATAGAGAACGGCCACAGGACAAACAGAAATAGATGAGGTGAGCGGGGTTGCTGTAAAAGTGCCAAGGTGGTCCATGTAACTGCAAATGCCTAGACAGTTGGTAGAATAAACAGGCTCTCTGTTTGTTTAGTAAGATTCCGTGCATCTCTCCTTGTTTCCTATATAGTCGTCAGAAGACAAACTCATCTTCAGTAACGAGGCCTTCGGCAGTCCGGTAGTGCATGATAACGGCGCCGTGAGAGGAGCGACCTTCAGCAAGAGCTTCCAGTGTGAGTTCGTCCGTGAATACGTGGTCTCACTGGAAAGGAACGTCCTCTACAACATTCCGTCTCCTCGGTAAGTGTCAGACATGTCACTGCATGCACAACTGCGCCTGAACTAGGATGAGTCTGCTACAGCTATCTATACTACAGTATGAGCAAAGTTTGTTCTCCTAACTTCTGATACTTTTGATGCCAGACGCAGAAAGTTATGCTACTCCTTTATTAATAGGCTAAACAACACCAACAATAGCATAATACAATGTCTGCTAAGGTCAGGGTGTCAGTACAGAAATTCTTTTTTTTTTAAATGTATATAAGATGCTGTATGTATAGTTTGTGCTTCTATGTTTGTACCATTGTTTTCTATGGGTGAAATACCTGAAATAAAGACATTCATTCAAAGGAAGCTCAGTGTTGCTTGTCAACAGATAATCCAAAACAGCGTCAGATTTTTTACGAGTACAGAATCATGGGTCGGAATCCAGCTTCTGGGTTCGTGTTTACGTTCACTCAGAATGTGTGATTAGCATAGAATGAATAATTTTTAATCAGCCATGAGCCATGTGTCTAATTACCCACATGGTTGTCCATCTGTACAGCGTGCAAATTGTGGATGCGGAAAACCAGTTCACCTTCGAGATGCACATGTTTCCATCCCAAGACTTTGCTGAGACGTACAACTCAGGCGACTATCCTGTGCAGGTGAGCTACTTTCTTCGTTCTTACTGAGGCCAATGTCTGCCAAACTACGCCTTAAACACGTGCAAACCCCGCTCCAAACTGTCGGTGCCTCTTGTTGTTCAGAAATCAGCTGAACAGGGATGTTTGTTTGTTTGTTTGTTTGTTTATTCAACATAAATCTCGTTTCAGTTAAGACCATGCATGTAACACAATAGCCACATGTTTCGATTTACTTGTCCCTCTCTCAAAGCAACGTTAAAGCGTCTATCATTCTTGTTCTTCATTTCTCCCTGGTTAGGTGACCTCGTCTGACCAGCTTCACTTCGGACTGAGCGTAGACTCACCTCTGGACAACCTGGAGCTGTTCGCCCTCCACTGCCTCGCCACGCCAAGTACCGACCCCGAAGCCTCTCCAAGCGTCAGCATCATTCAAGACGGGTACGTCACTGTTCACGTGACTTCCTTACGTCAAAAGTACCGACTTGTTAGAAGCCGGGGGCAGCCAAACGTTTTCTGTCCGAGTTTCAATCCACTCGGTAAAGAGTCTGCATTGGTAAATCATCATCTGTGGCATTCATGATCATTTCTTCCCTATAGGTGCGACATCGACACAACGCTTCAGCTGAACACTGCACTGTCTAACGACAAGGCCTTGTACTACTCCATCGAATCATTCACCTTCCCCAACGTTGACGATCCCAGCCTGGTAAAACAGAGAGACGTGTAAACTCTGGCCTGGTGCTGGGCTGGGTTAAATGTCCCCGTAAAGTAGCTTTCTATGCTACAAAGTGGTGAAAATCGCGGATGTAAAGTTTGCCCTAAACAGTGCGCTGCGCAATGCATGTGGTGGTCAATTGATTGTTGTAAGGTTTGAATCTGCTATCAATCAATCAATCAATCAATCAATCAATCATGCGCAGGAGTCAGGTGTTGGTACATCTCTCTCCAGGATGGTCTATTTTCGGCACAGGACCTCCGCTTGTCTCTGGTGACCCCTAGCTCTCTTAATGTCCTGAGACCTTCTTCTGACGCCTCAAGCCAGCAAACTAGCCAGGAAAGAGGCTAGCGACTAGCTGCAAACTAGCCAGCAAATTGCATCTGAAAGGGTTACGAATAAGTGAATGTCGAGCGTTTAGCCTCCTCATCTCTGTTCACGCTTCAGCCTCTATTTGTCTCCACTTCGGTGCTCTCTGGGAGGGTCTTTTGTACTGGTATATTCTTGACTACGTCCTGGTGCCTTGGGTACGTTGGGTCCTTAAACAGTATGGCGATGCACCAGATTCAAGCAGATGTTTTCCTTCCTCCATGCCAGGTGTACATCCACTGCACCATGGTGGTCTGCTTCAAGAACGACTCGGATTCGCGGTGCAGTGAGGGATGCATCTCCTCCAGGCGGCGCAGGCGCGCTGTGTCTGACATGAGCGAGGCCCGAGTGCGACGTGCGAGCGAAAGGGACCAGACAGCCCAAATCACCCAGGGACCCTTCAAGGTTGTGGGAGGAGAAAAACAAGGTACATAGGATTTATTATACTTAAAACTGCCTGTATAATTCTCTTCGGAAAGCTGTTGCATGTTATCATTGGCAACTTTCGTTCATACTTGTTCTGCCGGTAGAAGTTTTGCATGTGCAGATGCTGCCCACTAGTGTAGAGCCAGGGGAGTGGACAGTTGTGCAGATTCTGCCCACTAGTGTAGAGCTAGTTGAGTGGACAGTTGTGCAGATTCTGCCCACTATTGTAGAGCCAGGGGAGTGGACAGTTGTGCAGATGCTGCCCACTAGTGTAGAGCTAGTTGAGTGGACAGTTGTGCAGATTCTGCCCACTATTGTAGAGCCAGGGGAGTGGACAGTTGTGCAGATTCTGCCCACTAGTGTAGAGCCAGGGGAGTGGACAGTTGTGCAGATTCTGCCCACTAGTGTAGAGCCAGGGGAGTGGACAGTTGTGCAGATTCTGCCCACTATTGTAGAGCCAGGGGAGTGGACAGTTGTGCAGATGCTGCCCACTAGTGTAGAGCTAGTTGAGTGGACAGTTGTGCAGATTCTGCCCACTATTGTAGAGCCAGGGGAGTGGACAGTTGTGCAGATGCTGCCCACTATTGTAGAGCCAGGGGAGTGGACAGTTGTGCAGATGCTGCCCACTATTGTAGAGCCAGGGGAGTGGACAGTTGTGCAGATGCTGCCCACTACCGTAGTGTACAGTCAGGGCAGTAGACAGTATAACCAGGATGTCTCCGTGTCGTTCCACAGCCTCCGCCATGCCCACTGTCGGCATCGCTGTCGGGACAGCTGCGGGGATAGCTGGCGTCCTCCTGCTGGCTGTTGCTGTCTTCCTGGTGAGGAAGAGACGTGGCCGTGACGTCAAGGGGCAGGCTGAGGATCGAGTCGGTAAGTAAGATATCCAGGCACTGTACAGAATCTGTTGGTAGATACTATCTCAAACATGGCCGAGGATCGTGTCGGTAATATATCCAGGCACTGGACAGAGTCTGTTGGTAGATATCATATCAAACAACCCTTATTCCTTCAGCAACTCAGCAAAAAAAGCTAGTAAGGATGTGTCATGCGTAGCTTTTAATGGATAGATTTGAATTCCACTGTCTGCATAATGTCATTCAGCAACGGGATTTTAAACTCAACAGATCCACTGTACTGATAAATCACTAACAACCCCATAGTAGTGGTTATAGTGGGCATTTATGTGTTCCTCCCACAGTTCGGTTTTTTGCTCTAATTGGATACGGTTTTTTATTTCAGGTTTTGATAACTACTCGTTCGAGCTCTGGGGAAAGGACAAGGCTGCCAACGCAACCCCCAAACCCGAGTAGTCGTTTCTGTGTGAGCCTCGAAATTTCAGCATGAGCGATTTTGTTAGGTAACAGACCAAGTCTCTCTCCTTTCTCGTCTCTTTCCCTCCCTCTTCTAGTATTCATTCTTCAGCTCTCTTCAGCATTATCATATCATATATGATCACCCTTGAGCATTATCATATACACATAAGCATATATAATCATGGTGATAGAAAAGCTGACAATCCAAAGGGGGAAATAAATAAAACTGATTCTGTTTGGATTAAAAAAACAACCAAATTGTTGAAAATTCGACAGCATATAGCACATCAAATTAACATCACAGGACCAAAGAAACAAACATAACACCAGAAATTGGGAAAATATTGGATTTTTCAAAGAACCAAATATATAAAAGGCCATCTGTGATTCAATATTCCTGTTATGTTCTAATATTGGACACCAAAAGACTAAATTTCGACACATTGTTAACACATAGAAAACGTCAGCAAAAATAAAATGCCGGTTAAGGGAGCTTTCCGGTACCATTACTGCCTCCACACTGTGGCAAACATGACGGCCGACATGTCCAACCTGTTAGAGACAAACATCAGAGCTCTGTAGCCGACATGTCCAACCTGTTAGAGACAAAACATCAGAGCTCTGTGGCCAACATGTCCAACCTGTTAGAGACAAAACATCAGATTTCTGTGGAAACAGTTCGAAAGGCTTTTTAAGGACTTCAGTTCGACATGGTAGCCGTTATATTTGCCATGGACAACCGTCAGAAGCAGTTAAGGAGGTCAAATCCATAAGATTGAAAATGGCCAAAGTGCAGTAAGGCTGGTTGTCAAACATTGTGGAATAATCAGATATTAAGTGCTCTTAATTAAGATGCATGCTAATTGCTAGAAAGCCTAGTTTATAGGTTAACATTACTTTGTTATCTTCTAATCGGAATACTGTTCACATTAACTTTATTATAACTTAAAGGTAAGCGGGATACTGCTCTGATCTAGGGCTATAAATGTAGACTTTTTGTGTATTATCTTCCTGTCAATGTAGTCTAACGTGTTACTTCCTGTGACATTTTGATGTGATGTTGCTTACTTAATACATAGTTTATAAGCAGCGCTTCAAGTTGACAAGAAGCCATGATGTTAAAATGGCTATGCTTTACTGATATGTAAACATTTACCGTAGAGTGAGACTATGCTTTAATTAATGTAAACATTTACTGTAGTTAGAAACACAGTTTCCTGGGACCAACAATGTGCATGGTGATGTAGATGTAAGGAAAATATAATCTAAAATCTAACATACAGGGGTGCTGCGGACTGTTGTGTCAGATATTGTGAGATATCTACAGATATCTCTATGTAAAGGTAAATTAGAGCTACCATCGTTATCAGTTATGCGACTAATCGTGTATTTGCATTTTGCTTTTGAAAGCTTTTGAATAGATCTGCAGTTTTGGTACCACATACATGTGTTTGTCATCTTTGTGTCTTCAGTATGAATAACAGTGAACTAGGATGTACAAGGGTGATGCAGATTCAGCAGGGCACTCAGAAATACAGACACACACGCACATACATACAGACACACACACACAAACACAGATAGACACACACACACACAGATACATGCACACACACAAACACAGATAGACATACACACAGACAGATACATGCACACACACAAACACACACAGACAGACAGACAGACAGACACACACACACGCAGACGGATACAGACGCACAAACACAGACGGACAGACATACACACAGACAAGCCAGAAGCAATACTTCACCCCCAGTGGCCCCTACGTAACACGTGCACTATTGTTTATAAGCCTATTCAGTCGGCTGGAAACTCGCTGGTTGACAGTTGGGGTTGGGCCGATGCCAAGTCAGACCTAACGTGGCTAATGAGCTGCGATGTTACTGAGGTCAGCTGGGTGAAGCGAGATCACGTCCCTTTAACAATCTTACCCACTTAAGCTTGGAAAGTGTGATTAAGAGTGGCCTGTTAAGTGCCGACTTGTGCAGTTTGGTCCATTGGGCTGTGCATGTCTTTCTTTTGATCAGATAAACGCGGGGAAAAATTCAGTGTAAACACTGATGACCTTGAGAAAACATGGTGGCAAATGACCTTTGTGCCAAAACTTGAGGAACAGGTTTTTCTGTCGGGTGTATCACTCACTGACGCCCTCTAGCGGACCTTTGCAGTAGTGCAGAATCTGGTTTGTAAACACTAAATACTACCTTAAAAATAACCCAGTTGTGACTGAACTGAGGAAGTTGACAGTGACGACGCAGTTGCTATGGGGATGACACAGTATGCAGTAAATTCCCCAACTAAAAAGTCTGCAATCTGGTTTGAAATAAAGACAACAAAGGTTTCATAAAGAAAACAAACGTTTCTGTTGTATTTACCCAGCTTCACATACACATGATACAGGTTAGACTTCTCAGGCATAAAACCACCAGTTTTTCTGAAACCATAACTGTTTTTTTTCTTTTCTAATTGAACAGAAGAACATTTTTAAAAACTGTTAAAGAAAGGCTTGGGAACATAAATCCTATCTAAGTGTTAGTAAGTAAAGGGCAAAGCTGTTTATAGCTTTTGCAAGTTGTTGTGCCAGCTATGCATGTCTGCTCTGCTGTGTTTTCTGAAGTATGTGATAGTGCTTATGTTAAGAATTCAATAAAAGTGGAAACTTCTAAATGCTTCGATTCAGATACAAGTACTACTACCTACTACTACTACTTCTACTATGAGTCTGTTTATGCCAGTTGTTTTTCAAAAGTCTGAGGTGGAACTGTCTACCCTATTGTTGGTCTCAAAATATCAGCAAAGTTCTGACGAGTCCATGGTTCCTTTTCTCTAGTGAACAACATGTTCATGAGGGTTTTTGTGTTGGCAATGCAAGGTTGTCCACACTTACAGGTCTAGATGCTCATGAGAGTTTTGATGTCATTGATGCGAGGTTGTCCATACTAAAAGTGATGCGAGGTTGTCCACGCTTACAACTCTAGATGCTCATGAGAGTTTTGATGTCGTTGATGCGCGCTTGTCTCCGCTGTTCGTTGCTGTCCTTCTTGCTGAACGCTCCCTCCATCAGTTTCCTCTTCTTATCCTGAAGCTCCAGCATCCTCTCCTCCACCGAATCCTTCATTATGAACTGCGTGGGACGAAACGTGAAGTTAACATCAGTGACCATCTGTATCTGTATAGCCGGTATAACTGCCCTACGGCGCAACACACCAGCTTCTGTATCTGTATCTGTATAGCCGGTATAACCGCCCTTCGGCATAACACACCAGCTTCTGTATCTGTATAGCCGGTATAACCGCCCTATGGCGTAACACGCCAGCTTCTGTATCTGTATAGCCGGTATAACCGCCCTTCGGCGTAACACACCAGCTTCTGTATCTGTAAAGCCGGTATAACCATGAATTGTCTGTTTCTACAGCCCTTTGTTTGTTCCGCATAACCGGTAACCTGCCTTTAGGCATAACATCAGTTTTGTACAGCAAGTACAAGCTGCGTAAGACTGGGCTGTAAGGTTTGGACCACTCACACCGGGAAAGACCCATACTCTTTTCGATAAGTGCGGTGGGATCTTTAACGTGCCCGAGGTGTGGCTCTCCTCAAACATGGGACCTCCAGCTTTACGTCCCATCCGAGAGGACGTCCCTAACCGAAGCTAGGTACTCATTTTCACTTGAGTCGAGTGAGGACATAGGTGTAAAGTGCCTTTCCCAAGGGCACAACAGAGGGGCCTGCCAGGGATTCGAACCCAGAACCTTCAGATTCTGTGTCAACAATCCTCACCACAAGACCACCATACCACTGATTATGACTATGGGGATGTGGGGACAGAATGTGAAGTAAAAATTCCTTCCTACACCTTTCAGTGCCCACCCTGTTTCTAAAGCCCACACAGGACCACCACAGCAGGGGGCTAGTCCACTGGTAGTGGTGTGTGTTCTACTCCCATAATCTCAACTCCTAACTCCCATACACACAGGCCACTACAGCAGGGGGCTAGTCCACTGGTAGTGGTGTGTGTTCTACTCCCATACTCTCAACTCCCATACTCTCAACTCCCATACACACAGGCCATTACAGCAGGGAGCTAGTCCACTGGTGGTGGCCTGTGTTCTACTCCCATACTGAGCTGAGTGCTAAGCTGAGAAAGCAGTATGTTCCAAGTCTTTGGTATGGCCCAGCTGGAATACACGCCACTTGCCTGGCAAACACTCTACCCCTTAGAACATGAGATGTGGCTGTGAGCCTAAAATATGAAATTTTTTTTTGCAAAACTTTGTAGTCATTATACCTGGTTTTGTTGGTGTTACCCTGTTGACAAATTTTGTTTCAGTGACGGCATTATCCTGGTAATGGTTGTTGTTTGGTGTTACCTTGGTGATGGCTTTAGTTTGGCGTTACCTTGGTGATGCTTTAGTTTGGCGTTATCTTGGTAATAGTTTTTGTTTGCCATTACCTTGGTGATGGTTGTTTAGTATTACCTTGGTGATTGTTTTTATTCGGTGTTACCATGGTGATGGTTTTTGTTTGGCGTTACCTTGGTGATGATGACCTCCTTGGTCTGGCCCAGCCGATGGCACCTGTCGAAACACTGCTCTTCAGCCGCCGGGTTCCAGGCCTGAACGGAAAGGAAAAATCAGAGCTCCACACCTGGCTGTGTCTGACCCTGATGCAATGTGATACCTGTACATACACCTGTATCTACACACCTGTACTTGTACCTGATACATACCAGGGCCAGTAGGAACACCTGTATATACACCTGTACCTGTATACCTACAAACCTATACCTACACCTGTATCTACACCCACACCTGTACCCACACCTGTACCTGTACACCTGTACATACACACCTGTACTTGTACCTGATACATACCAGCGCGAGTAGGAACACCTGTATATACACCTGTACCTACACACCTATACCTACACCTGTATCTACACCCACACCTGTCCCTACACCTGTACATACACACCTGTATCTACACACCTGTACCTGTACCTGATACATACCAGGGCCAGTAGGAACACTCGGGTGGTACCTGTACATACACACCTGTACCTGTACATACACACCTGTACCTACACACCTGTACCTGTACCTACACACCTACACCTGTAACTGATACCTACCGGGTCCAGTAGAAAGACTCAGGTTGAGCCCCAGCCCTCCGGCCTTCAGCGACAGCAGCATGGTACCTACACCCACACCTGTACCTACACCTGTACCTACACCCACACCTGCACCTGTACATGCACACCCACACCTGTACCTACACCTGTACCTACACCCACACCTGCACCTGTACATGCACACCCACACCTGTACATAAACACCTGTACCCATACCTGTACCTACGCACCTACACCTGTACCTACACCCACACCTTTACCTGTACCTACACACCTACAACTGCACCTGATACCTACCGGGTCCAGTAGAAAGACTCGGGAGGCTGCCTTCAGGTTGAGCCCCAGCCCTCCGGCCTTCAGCGACAGCAGCATGGTACCTACACCTGTACCTGTACATCTGAACATACACACCTACACCTGTACCTACACATCTACACCTGTAACTGATACCTACCGGGTCCAGTAGAAAGACACGGGAGGCTGCCTTCAGGTTGAGACCCAGCCCTCCAGCCTTCAGCGAGAGCAGCATGACCGTCGGGGCTTCGGGGCCGTCCTGGTGAAACTGGGCGATGGCGTCCGTCCTTTTCTGCTGAGTCATGCTGCCGTCCAGACGCACAAACTCGAACCCCGCTTCCCTGTTTCCACGGGGGGACAAGACGTAAAAAATCTCACACTGAGCTTCTGTGAGTTTCTTGTTTTATCGAATAAAGAGACTCTTTCTACACCACCAAGTGTTTTATTCAGCCTGTTCAATTCTGACTGGTTCACATTGCACTGCAGCATAGCATGTGAACCAGTCAGAATTGCCCTGAGGAAGGTGACAGATGGTCACCGAAACATAAAACACTTCGTTGTGTAGAAAGAGTCTCTTTATTCAGTGACTTACGAACCTGATGAAACTATTCACGGTTCTTGTTTTATCTATTATTGTAAAGCCAGACCAGACAGTACACACAGCCGAAACACTAGTCTAATAAGAGTGTCTACAAGACGGAAGGATGCCTACTACATGCATTTTCCCACAGCTCTCATATGGCAACAGAAATAGTAGAAAATTAAAGGCAGGGAATGAGATTTCAGAGGTTCGGACGTTCCATGCAAGATAGCAGCGAAAAGCGCCCTCTGCTGACCTGAGCGGGAACTCCAGGATGTTGAGGAAGGAGGTAAACTGGGAGACGACCAGACTCTTGACCGTCGGGTCCTCTTTCCTCACTTTCTCCAGACACTGCAGTACTGCATCAACCTGACAGGGGGCGAAACAGCATGGACATTATAGAAAAGACGGGTCCATCCCTGTGTGAGTGGATCAAACCCCCTTACCTAAAAGTTGCTCTGACAGTTACATGTACACCCCCCCCCCTTAGAGCTGCTCTGCTAGGTCCCCCCTTACCTTGGAGCTGCTCTGCCAGGGCCCCCCCTGCTCCTGCCCCCCCTGCTCCTGCCCCCCCTCCTCCGGTGGCACCTCCACCAGCTGCTCTGCGGCGATGTCCCCTCGGCACAGCGGGCAGTGGGCGTTTGGCTGCAGGACAGACACGGAAGGAATGCTGATCAACATGGGGTGGATCCGGAAGATGGCTGAAGGGATTCTGTACTCAAGCAAGACGGGACTAGGATGTTCTATGGATGTAAGAATAGACACGACGATTGGGACCCAAAAACCCCATCTGTTTCTGCTTACAGTACAGGATAGATGAGAGTCTATACACAAAAAGGTTAGAGGTCAATGTTAGAGGTTAGTGGTGAAGGGTATGTGATGACAGGTGGAGGGTAAAAGGTTAGAGGTCAGGGGAAGGGTTAAAGGTTGTGTTACCCGTTCGTTCCTGATGACGGTACAGATGCACTCCCGACAGAAGACGTGTGCGCAGTGCGTGATGACGGGCAGATGGAGGGTAAAGGTTAGAGGGCAAAGGTTAGAGGGGAAGGGTTAAAGGTTGTGTTACCCGTTCGTTCCTGATGACGGTGCAGATGCACTCCCGACAGAAGACGTGTGCGCAGTGCGTGATGACGGGCAGACACAGGGAGTCCAGACAGACGCAGCACTCCTCGTCCCCGCCGGAGCTCAGCACGGCCTTCAGCACAGAAACCAGCTTCTCTCGCAGCTCTGCACTCGTGCCCGAACCCGCGCCTGAAAATACATAAACAAAGAAACATTTCAGAACACACACATGGCAAGCGAAAAATACAAAGGAACAAACCGTTCTGAAACCACATCTGGCGAACAGAAATTATATGACAAACATTTCAGAACCTATAGCTGGCAAACAGATAAAAAAATAAACATTTCAGAGCCTACCCCTGGCAAACAGAAAAACAGAAACAAACATTTCACATCAGGTTTGGAAATCACAGGATAACATTAACAGCTCTTTTTGTCAACAACTAGGGAGTCAATATGTAGCCAACATTTTAGCAGCTGTCTGTAACTTTCATGCAACCCAGCCTGCTGTCCATTTAAAAAGAAAGACGCTAGATTACTGAGAGGAAAGCTACCTTCTGAGAAGGACTGTAGAGCATGTGCCACCAGGGTGGGGTGACAGCACAGCTGCCGGAGTCTGAGCAGGACGGCCAGCACGTCTGCGTAGTGGGTCAGCACAGAGCCTTCACGGAAGTACCTGCACATCAAAACAACAATCAATAAACAAAATCATCAGTCTATAACCCTAACTCTAACAACAAACAAAATTGTATTGACGTCACACTTCAATGAAACCACGTGACAGTCTCACTGGGTCTGTCTACTGAGGAAGACCAGAGGTGCTGGTCGAAAGCTCTAGGTGAGAAATTACCTCTTGTGTTGGATCAAAAGTTTTAACTACCAACACAGATGAACTTTCATGATAACAAACAAAATCATCAGTCTATAACTACACTCTAACTCCACACATTCAAACTAAACCTGCTGCAGGGGACTGGCAACGAAGAGATTGTCACAACAATATTTATTATAAACTGCCTCACCTGCCAACCATGACCTTGCCCTCCGTTGCCATGGCATCGTACACGTCGCGCTCGTCGGGCGACATCTCCACGTGCTGGATGAAGACGGTTCGCGGCGGCAGCGCGACCAGAGGCTTCCCATCAACCTGCTGGGTCTTCGTGCGCCGCATCGCCAGGTTACCCATCAGCCTCTGCAGCCGTCTGAACAGGGAACGAAGGAAGGAGGGAGTGAATGAATGAATGAATGAGTGAATGAGTGAATGAGTGAATGAATGAATAGGGAAGGAGTGAATGAATGAATTAGTGAATGAATGAATAGGAAGGAAGGAGTGAATGAATGAAAGTGAATGAATGAATAGGGAGGGAAGGAAGGAGTGAATGAATGAAGGAATGAATAGGAAGGAAGGAGTGAATGAATGAATGAATGAATAAACCAATGAGCGCTGAGTCCTGCACATGGCCAGGTTTTCCATCAGCCTCTGCAGGTGTCTGTCAAGAATGAAAGAAGGAAGGAAGGAAGGAAAGAGGGAAGGAAGGAGGGAAACCAACAAATTTCTGCCTGTCTGAACAAAAGGAGGGAACAAATGAGTGATGTAAAAGAGGGGTTTATCAGCACCAGACCGCTGCATGTGTTAGAATTTCCGACTCACTTGAGGGCGCTCTGGTCGCCGAGGCCGACGGGTCTCTCGATGGTTCGTCTCCACCACTGCCTGTCTGTGAACGGCTCCACCTTAAGGAAGCACACCACCGACCACAGATCCTTCATCGAGTTCTGGATCGGCGTGCCTGCAGTAGGGTGACGGGAACGTCTTTAAGACTTTCTGTAACTTATGATCCACGGCTCACCGAGTCACGTGTGTTATCTACATAACGTGACGTCACAGAAGCGGCGGATTGCTCAATTCTTGGTAAAGAGTTAAACAGTAAAAAATCCAATTTCTTGTGTTGGAAATTACAGTTCAAACTTGTTACTTGTACAGGTGTAGTTACCTGTGTGTACAGGTGAAGTTACCTGTGTGTACAGGTGTAGTTACCTGTGTGTACAGGTGTGTACAGGTGTAGTTACCTGTGTGTACAGGTGTAGGGACCTGTGTATACAGGTGTAGGTACCTGTGTGTACAGGTGTATACAGGTGTAGTTACCTGTGTGTACAGGTGTGTACAGGTGTAGTTACCTGTGTGTACAGGTGTAGGGACCTGTGTATACAGGTGTAGGTACCTGTGTGTACAGGTGTAGTTACCTGTGTGTAGAGGTGTGCACGCTCACCTGTGAGCACCCATGTCCTCTCGGCCTTCAGTGCGAAGGCTGCCTTGCTCTGCTGGGCTGCGGGGTTGCGGATGGTGTGGCCTTCGTCCAGCACGACCCTCAGCCACTGAACCTTCTGCAGGGGGCCGCCTGCTCCCTGGAACACACATGGGCATGGTGCAACATTCATCCATCTATCCACTCACTCACTCACTCACGCACTCACTCACTCACTCACTCACTCACTCTGCCTGCTCCCTGGAACACACATGGGCATGGTGCAACATTCATCCATCTATCCACTCACTCACTCACTCACTCCGCCTGCTCCCTAGAACACACATGGGCATGGTGCAACATTCATCCATCTATCCACTCACTCACTCACTCACTCACTCACTCACTCTCTCACTCACTCACTCACTCACTCACTCACTCACTCACTCACTCACTCACTCTGCCTGCTCCCTGGAACACACATGGGCATGGTGCAACATTCATCCATCTATCCACTCACTCACTCACTCACTCACTCACTCACTCACTCACTCTGCCTGCTCCCTGGAACACACATGGGCATGGTGCAACATTCATCCATCTATCCACTCACTCACTCACTCACTCACTCACTCACTCACTCACTCACTCACTCACTCACTCACTCACTCACTCCGCCTGCTCCCTGGAACACACATGGGCATGGTGCAACATTCATCCATCTATCCACTCACTCACTCACTCACTCCGCCTGCTCCCTGGAACACACATGGGCATGGTGCAACATTCATCCATCTATCCACTCACTCACTCATTCACTCACTCACTCACTCACTCACTCACTCACTCACTCACTCACTCCGCCTGCTCCCTGGA
Source organism: Branchiostoma floridae x Branchiostoma japonicum (assembly GCA_013266295.2). Lineage (NCBI taxonomy): Eukaryota > Metazoa > Chordata > Leptocardii > Amphioxiformes > Branchiostomatidae > Branchiostoma > Branchiostoma floridae x Branchiostoma japonicum. Next base: position 320,364 of record CM023831.1, on the reverse strand, counting down.
ACACACATGGGCATGGCAGAACACTCACTCATCCGTCCATTCACCCATTAATTCATTCACTCAGTTGTTCATTCTTTCGTTCGTTTGTTCCCCAGTACCTTAGCGTCCATAGCGAGCATCTGGTACGTGGTGAGGACCAGGTCCTGCTGTTCCAGCTCTGCTGGGTCCTTGGTCCGATCAGGCCCGTAGTACGTGTAGATGTGCAGGTCCACGTTAGGGTGGATATGTTCTTCCAACTGGTCCTGGCGATTAAAAAACATCACAAAAAATTGTTGATTAAGAAAAGTAAGTGGATTCAGTTTCAAGCTTGCTGAGTAACTTGCATAGATCAGAAATATGTACATTTCAACATCGACGTTTACTGGAGACGTCCTAGTACAATATAAAGTAGTGCAGACATAGGTCTGTGTGAGAATTTGGGTGGGTGTGTGTGTGTGTGTGGGTGAGTGTGTGTGAGTGAGTGAGTGTGTGTGTGTGTGTGTGTGTTTGTATTTGAGTGTGTGGTTGTAAGTGTACAAGTGATCATGTTTTTGAGTAAGTCATAGCAAGTGTACATACATGTATAACTTTGTAACAGGTGTGTACTTACAATCCAGTTACTGAGTACAGATAGTGGACACACTAACAGTGGGAGTACATATAACTGTGTAGATGTTGTGTTACTGCACTTACGATCCAGTTACTGAGCACAGACAGCGGACACACCACCAGTGTCGGTCGAGGCCCGTCGGACTCTGTCCTGCCTCCGCCCGTCGGGGCTTCCTGACCTGTGCAGCAGGGGCAAGGGAAAACCATTAGCTTATCCTCATGATGTAATGACTTTAACTTTACTTGGTTCCACAATTAGTATGACACTTTAATTTATGGGTTTCTATACATAAAGTAGAATTTATTACAAAAAAATCACATAAGGGACAAGCTGGCTATCATATAATTATACACAAGCAGACAACTGAAATACAAAAAATCGGAGTCCTTTCAATATAAGAATGGCTTATTTCATATTTATAATGCTGGTACATCTCCTTTTGGTTCTAACCATGATTTGTCTTACACTTCACCAGCATAATTCTCTTCTTTCCTGTAAAACGTGAAAACGTCACATCAAAATGTGAACCAAATTTTCTCCATTCTCGCATTAGACTTTCTTTCTGAAGAAAATCTTCTACTTCCTTCCTTGATCATCCCAACATCTTCTAACAACTTGATTGTTTCTAGTTTGTGTGTTCATTTATGTTACTTTAACAAGTTGTTTAAGGACCCACCTGAACAGTTGGCGGCTGCCTTCCCAGAGCTCTTCTTGCCAGGTGTGGATTTCTCCAAACATGGCAGGTCGGGGAGTTCTGTACAGGGAAAAATCACTGATACATGAGAACTGTGAATGTTTGTTTGTTTGAGCTTTTGTTTATGCTCTGTTTCTTCTCCCTCTTCTTTTTTCTTCTCCAAACAAATAAGGTCAATGACCTGGACCAGACGTCTGTCACCATGGTAACTGGTGCTGTAGCAGACACTGTGGTGTTAGGTTACATTTTGTAGCAGGACAGAGTTGGAGAGGCTGGTCCCCATATATTATATATGAATGTGTTTGAATGAGTATGAACAGCAGTAGTTTGTTAGGCTAGACCATGGGAAGGTAAACATTATGCATCTGCTTGGCAAATGTTACCTTTCTATTTCATTGACATTGTAACATTCTCAGTCACTGGTGAAAGATAGCAGATGCTATCAGGAACCTCTGACTCTTCACAGCTGCTTGGTTCATTTTGTAATATAGATCCAGAAAGTGACGTCGATGAAGGTTACACATCCAGATAGAACATCACATAATACAAAATAAATCTGGTGTGCTACACCTAAAGGTGGTTTACCATTATGCGAAACAAACAAACATTAAACAAAACTCAAGCAACAGTTACAAGACAAATTCTCTGAAAGTCAAACTTTTTGATAGTGTTCACTATCTTTCATTAGTGACTGATATACATGTATGAGAATAACAGTTATGATCACTTATGAAAGATAGCAGACTACTCTGAAATGTGTAACACTTCAGAGAATTTATCCAGTTACTTGGTTTATTTTGCAGTACAGGGGTCGAAATACCCCTCTGTGTGCAACTTGGTGCAAGTAAATTTGGTGTCGTGCAACTAATTTTTTGCCGGTATGCACCGCAGTGCAAGTTTGCTTTATCCGCTGTTACTACCAGGTACCTGTAGAAATACCCAATAAAGAACTGGAAAGGGAACAAAACCAGAATCCATGAAGTTTTTATTAAAGTTACTACATGTACTTTTGGTTGTGTTCGTTTTACTTTTGGGGGGTGCAACTATTTTTCTTCTGGTGCAAGTATTTTTTTTTTCATCTGCACCAGTGCAAGTTGGCCCCAAAATCTATTTCGACCCCTGCAGTAGATCCAGAAAGCTGATTTTGTACAGTTCAAATAAAGTCAACTATTTACCATCCTCGTCCTCCTGGCTGTCGGCGTGAGGCTGGCTGCTCGCACCACCTGGAGGGGAGACTGTCAGGTCCAGAACATCTTGAGAAACTGCACACTTTCCCTTCAACGTCTTCTGAGACTTGCCTTTCCCCTTGCCTTTCCCTTTCGTCTTAGACTTGTCGCCCTTCTTTGTCTGATTGTCGGGAACAGCAGAAGACGTCTTGGCTGTGGAAGGAAGGAGAAAAACCATATCTGGTCACATCTTAAGTATTGTCACCTTCTTTATTTCTTCTGCTTGTCTTATTTAATTGGGGGGGGGGCACGGTGATGGTGCACTGACTTTTCTGTGAGGCCGAGAAACAATACAGACATCTAGGTCAATAAACAACAAATAAACATCAAATGACATGAAAGCAAGATATATTCAATCAATCAATCAATCAATCAAGAAAGAAAGAAAGCCAGGAACCATAAAAGCAGTACACAAATGAACGATGTGGAATCGTATTCTCTGTACAGGTAGACTTGCACTGACTGTACTCAACATTGCAGAAACACTAATTTAAAACAAGTAGACACTAAATAAACTCAGACTGCCCCACCTTTCTTCCTGGGGGTTTCCTCCTCGCTCATGTCCTCATCGCTGCTGAAACAGTACCTCACAGGCTTACGGCTGGATCTGCAGCAGCAAAGGTGGAGCAAGATTTTGTTAATTATTTGTTAATTACTCCTTTTACTTCTTTTTCCAATTATCTTTAAATTCTATATTTTCACTTTCTTAATCATTTTTTGACACCTGAGTTGTCAAGAATATGTTGTATCTTGTGTCACACAAACAATGTAGCCTACACAAATATGGGAAGATAGGGCCACACTAGATGCTGTACATGGATGGCCACAACACTAGACCTACATGATATAGAGTGTGACCTTCTTTTGATATACCTACTACACAAATATCTAGGTGTACCGGTGCAGCCACAGTCAAAACTTAGGTGCACAGCACCAGTTTTGGGTGCACAGTTATGGATATACACCAGTATTTCCAGCCCTGATCTACAGTACTGATAGGGTCACACTAGATGCTGTACATGGCCACAGCACTAGACCTACATGATATAGAGTGTGACCTTCTTTTGATACGTAAGGATGCCTACTACACAAATATCTAGGTGCACCGGTGCTGCCAAAGTCAAAAATACGGTGCACAGCTCCAGTTTTGGGTGCACAGAAGTGGACATACCAGCACGTCGGCAGAACGTACTGCGCCTGCGCAAAACCCTGATTTTTCACATTTTTCGTTGGATGTTTGGTCAACGTTGCATCAAAATTTTGCCTGTTGCAGACGATATCTTTTCCTATACAACATCTGAAAACTACAGACAGGCTGTCAACCTTACATGCTCTAATCGGCCTTATATGAGACGTTCTGCCAAAGTGCTATGCACAACACATTACGGGTTTCACGCAGGTGCAGTACGTTCTGCCGACGTGCACTGTTTGTCCCACCTGGAAGGTCTGGACCTGATGTTGGGGGACACCACGGGCGGGGCCGTCTTCGCTCGGGTCAGCTTCAGCTTTGGAGCGTACTCCGGATCCTCTGCCGTCGTCATGGTAACCACGTCGCCATCGGAAACCGGACTGTCCGACTCCGATTCTCCTGGACACAGAGAAAGGTTCGGAACTAATTCTTCAGTGTGCTAAACTGTTCCGATATCACTTTCAGAACTAAGTCACAGTGCATATCATTTTCATTTACACCTGGATGGCTAAAATTTCGTTTTTTTTAGTTTGCTTTAACAAAACTTCCCAGGTTATCATGCCAAAAATATCTCCTTTAATCACAAGAAAAACTGCTTAAATCAAGAGAAAATCATGAATAAAAACTTTTCAATTTCATGTCATGAGATCTTTAAAAGGTTTAATGTTACGAATCACTGAATGCAGAAAACAGAAATATTGGTTGCTAAAGTTGAACTTGACCCTTGACTAACCTGAGATGCTTTCCTCCGTCTCACTGTCGGAGTCGTCCGCTTCACTTTCAGAGTCGACCACAAACTTCTCCCTCTTTCCCCGGTTCAACGCCCTTTTCCTGTTGCCGCCTTTCCCTCCCCCCGTTCTAGCTTTAATGGACTTTCCCTTCAAATAAACAAACAAACAAACAAACATGATAATCAATTATGATTCCACTTCCTGTGTATTGACTCACTAAGGAGCCATTCTGTGATTTGTGCAGGTGTTATTTTTGTATAAGGTGCTGATAAAATAAGTTAAACTTAGAGAGAATGAGCACAGAACTGGCCAAGAAAGATCATGTCTATGTCTGTTGAGGGCCAGAACCCACGTGGCCGCCCAAAGAAGAGATGGGTGGACACCGTTAAGGAAGATATCTGCAAACTGAACCTTCAAAAGGCCGACCCACAGGACAGAATCAGCTGGAGAGCAGCAATCAGGCCAGGGCGACATTCCACGTCCAACCCTCGAGCACGAGGAACACGAGACGTTAAACGGATAGTGAGTGAGTGAGTGAGACCCGAGAAAAAAAATGTTCTTTTTCCAGTTTCCCGACCAATCCTACTAACCAACTAGCCCTAGACTTTTCTTGGTTGACTGCTGCCAAGGCCATACAATTTTTGATCTGACATTAGACTCTTAAACCTCTGAAACATTATTTCATCCATCCTGCACCCCCCCCACCTTGGTTGTGATGGTAGCTCCCTCCTTAGGAAGGACCAGAGGTTTCCCGCTGTGGAAGTTGCTGAGGATGAGAGAAATCACCACCAGGGTTTTCCCCAGGCCCATGTCGTCAGCCAGGATACCTCCACGCACGCTCTGCGGTCGCCTGGCAACGGGAATGGTACAGAGTTACAAGGTCGCCTAGCAACAGGAATGGTACAGTTACATGGTCGCCTGGCAACAGGAATGGTACAGAGTTACAAGGTCGCCTAGCAACAGGAATGGTACAGTTACATGGTCGCCTGGCAACAGGAATGGTACAGAGTTACATGGTTGCCTAGCAATGGGAATGGTACAGATTTACATGGTTGCCTAACAACGGGAAAGGTACAGATCTTACACTGTACTGTTCACACTATGTGGTCACCTAGCAACAGGAACAGCACAGAGTTACATGGTCACGTAGCAACAGGAATGGTACAGATCTTACAACAGAAGCACGATACATTCTACACTGCTGTGGTTACCTAGGAAACAAAATGCTAGATGCACATCCCCCCACTATTCTCTCTTCAAGTGCAAAAAAACACACAGGAAAATAGAGATGGCAGACCTCTCCCCTTTACCCACACTGCTTTGCAAGAGGGTCAGAAACATAGGTCCTTTGCAGAGGTGGTCAGGAGTAACTCGCAGGAGCCCCTACCTTAGCATGTCAGCAGAACATACTGCACCTGCGCGAAACCCGTAATGTATTGTGCATAGCACTTTGGCAGAACGTCTCATATAAGGTTGTATTAGAGCATATGACAGGTTGACAGCCTGTCTGTAGTTTTCAGATGTTGTATAGGAAAAGATATCGTCTGCAACAGGCAAAATTTTGATGCAACATTGACCAAACGTCCAACGAAAAACGTGAAAATTCAGGATTTTGCGCAGGCCCAGTACGTTCTGCTGACGTGCTCCCTACCTTGTGGAGGTGAAGTTGGTGACAGAGTTGAAGAACTTGTTGGCGGCTCTCTCCTCCCAGAACGGCGGCAGCTCCGTGGAGTTTTCCCTCCTCGCCATCCAGGCCAGCGCCTGCTTCTGGTGGGGGAACAACGCCGTCCGGATCGACTGCACAACAAAGGAGATTAAAAAATGAATCAAAAGTACCATTTTAACGCAAATGCATAATGTCTACCTTCACATGGTCTAGGGTAACAAACTACGGCTTTGTTTATCATTTTTACTTAAACATATTTTCATATATATGGTGACCAGCCCCTCCAACTCTGTCCTGCCACTTGCTACATAATGTCATCCAGCACCTGTTACCATGTTGACAGCTGTCTGGTCCAGGTCATTGATCTTATTTGTTTAGAGAAGAAGAAGAAGAAACAGCAAAATCAGTATGATGCATTGATGCAAGTCTCGGGCCAAGTCTTGCGCTCTCGCGAGATTAGGCCACTCCGTGACCAAGATGGACAGTCTGCCATCGAAAATTTGGAGGTCAGTATTTTTTACCCCTTCAACTTGTCACTGTTTGGAAGAAATTTATAGTAACTGTATTTATACGTGACAGATGAATCTCTTCAACAAAAACAGTCTGTTTTCCTGTGACCTGACAAGACGACTTGGCGCGTCCTTACCTGACAGGGTTCTATCTCGGCTGTCTGGTCCACCTCCTGGATATTCTCAAACAGCTGATCCAACTCATTCTTCATCTGAGACAAACAAACAAATAAACAAAGTCTAGCCAGGTACCTCCATTAAAGGTTTCTTGCTAAATAACTGATTGACTTCTCTGAGCTAAGGCAATGCCAATGTTTTAGTGACCGTCTGTCACCTTCCTCAGGGCAACACTGACTGTGTAACGTGATAAACCAAGTATTGTACATATCGGACAATGGTTCAAAAGATCTCTAGACCCTAGAAATTCCACCAATGTTTGGAAAAACACCTTTTCATCCCATACTGTGTCGACTCTCTTGTAACAGTAAGGTAGATAAGGCCCTTAGTATGCTTGTTATATAGCAGTGGATACCATGTGATGTACCCTGTACAATTGTTGTGCAATAAAGGTTATTTGTAACTCTGTCATGCTTGGGACCGCAGTTTTCACATTGCAGCAGCGACACCTAGCTGCTGAACACAGTACAACAGCCTACATGTACATGTATACAACAAAACTAGCCGATAACACAAGCCACCCACCTCGGCCTGCGTAAGCTGAACTGCTGCCTGTAGAACACGCTCCATGTAGGAGGGTCCAGCTGCCTCCCTCCCCCCTCCTCCACCAGCACCCCCCCTGTTGGTCCCGGACCCCCCTGCACTGGGAGGGGGTTTGATCTTGTAGCCGTGGTGCTCAAGTTTCTTAATCGTGTCTTCTCTTCGCTCTGGACGCCCCCAGAAGCTGAGGTCCACAGGCATGGTGAAGATATTCATGGCTCCGTGTGGAACCACACTGGTGGGGAGAGAGGGAACGAATGAGTGAATGGACAAATGCACTGTCAAGTTACAAACTAAAGAAAGAATGAAAGAAGTAATGAATGAATATATTCTATATCCTAACTAAAACTTATAACAACATCTTATTTTAACCAAACTACATAATTTCAAAGTTTAACCTTTAGCACACCAAGAAGCCAACAAGTTGGCCACCAATTCTCTATTGGTTAGGGGATAGGCAGCAAGGAGAAGGTTAACATTTAGCACACTGAAGTAGTGAGTTGGCCACCAATTCTCTAAGTTACAGGGTTAGGCAGCAGGGTAAAGGTAACAGTTACAAGCAGCTCCATGCAACAAAACAAGATTATTTCAAACCATAGAATTTGAAGTTGAAATTTTATTTTAACCATGTTCAACAGTTATAAACGTGACTCACCCTTCAACCCTGGCCAGTCCCTGGTCCACGATATAGGCCAAAGGTCGGGCCAGTTCGCGCTTGATGTGTCCGACTTGCACGCCCATCACGTTGTCCACCCGCACCGCATTGCTGTCGTACGGGTTTCGTGGCTCCCGGACAAGCGAAACCATCTCGTTGTTATTTACCTGTAACCAACCGTAAAGAAACATCATTTTTAGGATGCACATGTATTTAGGATGTACAGTACAGGAGTTTTATTGATGGGTTGGACAGTAAAGGCCTTCAGGCTAGCAGACCAGGGGAAAAACTTTCAGTTGTTGTTTACCAGTTGTTGTTTACCTGTTGTTGTTTACAACTTGTTGTTCACCCGTAGGCCAACAGACAAACACTACTGCAACCGAGAACCAGAAAATTGTTGTCATTTAACAGTTACTGTAACACAAATAAGAGTGATTGATTGATTGACAGTGATTGACAGAACTGACCTCTCCCCTGTAGTATCTGATCCCCACGATGTTTCCTCGCAACGTGCCGATGAGAACCTCGTGGTCCAGATCGTCGTCTCCCATAGCAACGGTTGCCGTGTCGATGGTGTCGTTGGTGAGGTCCTGGATGACCTGGGATAACCTCAGGTCCCGGAGGCTGGCGGTGCTGGCACTGTAGGTCGGACCTCTGGGGGTCACAGAGGATTGTGGGTAATGATGCAGAAGGGTGTAGTTTGAGGACAGCCACACCTCGAGCACGTTAGAGAACCCACCACACTTATCAATAAAATTAGCAGTCTTTCCACACACACAGACACATATACTCACACTCACACACACTGACAAACACACACACACTCACATACTAACACACACACACACACATATACACACACACATACACTCACACACACACACACATACACACACATAGTCACAGACACACACACACACATACAGTCACACACACAGACACATACACACACACATACACACTCACACACACACATATACAGTCACACACACATACACACACACACACACACAGAGAGAGACACACACACAGACAGACACACACAGCACCCCAAAACAATACTTCACACCTTCCCTTGCAGTTCTGTAAGAAACAAAACAGGACAAGATAAGAAACTGACCTGGAGAAGGAGTAAGAACTCGCATTCCGAGACTTCTTCTTGTAGTTCTTCTTCCAGCCTCCTCCTCCTCCTCTATAGTTTCCCCATCTCCTGAACCGTCGTGGCATGTTGGCAGAACTAACACAACTTACAGTAGATCACAGGCTGCAAAAAATAAGGAGAAATACAGTATAAAACCTTTCCTGCTGAGAAAAATGGTCAACTCACGAGGAAAGTTCCAGATTGCACTAAAATGTTTAAAGATACTGCTATATTTGTTGTAGAAGAAAGAAGTATATATTAATATGATATTGAAAAATAATACTAAAATTTTCCAGTTCTGCACCTATTTTTAAACTCGTAACCCCCCCTCCAAATGTAAGTTTTGGTACAGCCCAATTGTCAGATATCTGTCAAAAGGACGAAATTATCTTGTTTATCATGCATCTTATCTTTCTTCGTTGAAGGGGAACATGTAAATGCTAAGAATATTAAGGCATGCACAGATCCACAGATCCTTAAAATCACATGAGAACCGGCCTGTTCTGTATTTTTTCCCAAAGAATGGCGCCAAAACAACACAACTTCTCACTTAAACTGGTGCCTCAATTTCACCGGTTTGTAGATAAATTATTTGACGAAGATATGAAATTAACGCTGCAGCAAAACGCTTCAAATTTTGCTTCAGTTCTTGAACCATGAAGCGTTACATCTAGTATGTTTTGGTTCACAAACAAAATCGTGTTTATCTTAACGTTGATGCTAAAACTGACACAAACCCGTCCCAAAAACCCGCGCATAAATTATAGATACATCACACACCCGCACAAGTTTGCGCGCCAGCCCTCCCCAAATGTCGTCTGTCAACTAACCTGACGTAACTTGCGACGGTTTCTACCATTTCAGGGTGCCTAAAAACAACCTGAAGACTTACATACAGCTTTCTCAGGGGACAAACTGCCTAAACTGAGGAAATTTCACGTAAAAAAGGACAGAATCTGCCTGGATACTCACTTTCTTCCACAGAAACCGCGTCACACTTTCCCGCGAAACTTCTGATGACCTCTACCCTCATTTGGAACATCACATTACATGAAGCAAGGGGTGAGATAAAAATGAGAAGAGATATTGAAATACATATATAAATGTATTAGAAAATATAAATACAATTTATGGTCTTTTTTTATAGCTACAATAGTTTAGTATATTAAAAGTCCCTAATAGTATTGTAAAATTAAACGGTACGTGATATAGAAAGCCAACCCTCCCTTTTCAAAGAATGGCGTCACCCATGCTGACGGCGGTAAAATCAAACGAGTAAAGAATGCTTATTAATGAGACCCTGGAGACTTGGCGTCAAGAGGCGATGTGAGAATTGGGCGCCTTTTTGTTCTACCGCTAGACAAGATTCTTACAATTTGAGCCAAGCCCAGGCAGGCTGTTTTGCACAATCGTTTAGGAACAGTCAATATTAAAGTCGTGGACGAATTTCGTATGACCAAGGACTTTCTATATCTGAGCCATTTCACTGTCCTGCTTTTATTATTATTTTTGCAAAAAGTGATTTTTTTTTGGAAAAACGAGTCAAATAAAATGTATAATATCCTTATAAACAGGAGAAAAGTCACCCAAACCAAGTCTCACGGGACTTTGGGGTCAGGGTGCAAACTGCAGTGGAACATACAGTACATTAATGACATCTAGCGATATAGATGAAAACTGCACTAGTGGAGCATGTTAAATAAGCAACATAAATTTGGTAAATGGAGTCACATTTTCCAAATCGTCTAAACAGTCGATGCCGATATCTGCATAAATTAGTAAATCAAAATAACAACTTTGCTCCTTGGTATGATTTTCTTCTTTATTACCAATCTCACTGTATGAAAAAAGACAAAACATTAATAATGACATTGTCATCTCCTTGCTGGTACAGTTTGTAGATAGGACCCCTGACTCTGAATCAGGGACAAGAATTGGCTTCACTTCACTTTATTTATATTTCACAATCCTGTTGTGTGGAAATGAATACTGCCAGTAAAGTCAAACATGTCTGTAGCGACTAAAAAGACCTGAAGAAACTGGCCACAGGTGGCCACATAGGCAGGACTCTAATACTTGGAGGAAGTTGGAGCTATACTTGAGACCATTAAATTAGGGTATGCCTAAATACCTCAACCGCCCTCAACCCCCCTCAACCGCCCTCAACCCCCCACTTCCTGGGCTAATATGCAGTGTACATGTGCTAAGGACCCTTGTTTACACTCTGTATACATGTACATTGTCTATACGATTATAAATAAAAATCACATAGTAACGTCTAAGTATTTGCGAGTTTTTTCAAGTTATAACTTTTTATATCATAAGTGGAGTTACCGTCTTTAGGGAGTGATACACCCCGCAAAATATCCGCCCTAAAGTATTGAGCGCTAAAATCCACCACCAGAAACATGATGTTTAAAGAGGGTTCCCTCTATATCTGCTGAGTTTCCGTGCTGCACAAGCTTTTTCACTTTCATTATTTTGTCTTGAAACTTACGGCACGATGCGTTCTGGCGGCTCGACGTAAATAAACAAGATGGCGGACCCTGTTCCTCGGGCGCACGGCGCACCGTAAAAAAACTGGTAAAACGTCAGAGTTACAGTGATTTTCCTATTTATAATTGCATAGGCAATGTATTCAGAGCGTTAAAAAGGGTTCTTAGCACATGTTTACTGCAGGTTAGCCCAGGAAGTGGGGGGTTGAGGGCGGTTGAGGGGGGTTGAGGGCGGTTGAGGTATTTAGGCATACCGGTATTCTTTCACACTATTAAAGTACTTTATTCAGATTGCCATTTGTGATGTTCATTAACAGTTATCACACTGACTGTCTTCCTGCAGTAGACTTCATTCTATACACACACACTGTCCGCCATTATTAACATTACAGGTAACGTTACAACCAAGGATATCGCAGTTTTCTCAGCCACCTTTGGGACTGTATTGTCTCACTACAGCACCACCTAGTAGCAGCTCCAGGCATTGCAGCCGTTAGCAGATGGACTACTGTTTTGGATGGTAGGAAGAACTTGTTGTGTGCAAGATCACCAGTATCCAGTGGGAAATTACATGTACTTTATATGAGCTAAGATTGGATGAAGGTGCAAATTCTTTTCCTTAAAGTTGATACCATCCATCTGGCCTTGTAATATACAAATATGTTCTTGAGATGGAAGGATGCCCACTACTTATACAGTGCAACAGTAAGGTTCAAGCGCCACCAACTACAACCAGTATAACCGATCCGGACCTTTTAGCCTAGCGGTTATTGCATTGATTAGGCTTGTGAGAGAGCGGCCGGGGTTTGGCGTGGGTTCAAATCACAGGAGCCAGGAGACTGTACTACTCGCCCCTTTTGTGTTTCAGTCGAACCTACGCCAAACCTGGGCCACCAGATCACAAAAAAAGGTCTGGCCCAGTTAAGTTAGACTGGTCAGTTGGTGGCGCTTGAACCCCACTGTTACAACTGTATGTTCAAATGACCAGAATCAGGTCAGTTCAACAAACGCAGCGCAGTTGTAATATCCCGTCTTACTATCCGAGGAGAACCTCTCAGACAGGTGTATTGAGTTGAAGTCCATCTTGCCAAAGTGAAAGTCCCCAAAGATCTCCAAGACGTTACGAGCGTCGAAGGACTCCCTCTCCTTGAGCGGACGCCCCTTCCCAGCAGCCTTTCTGCTGGTTTTGTCGGGACTGGCGCTCGGATCTTTCCGGAACAACGTGTTCATGACGGTCGCGTGGAGTTTCACGCGGTCGTACTCGCGCTCGGTCAGCCCGGCGGAGACGAACCTCTCCACAACCCCGTCTGCGATGGTCTGGAGTTTGTCTGAACCATCAAGCAGATGAACCTGAAAAAAACAACAAAGAAACAAAGAATAAAATATGCTTATAATTATATAAACCTGCAATTCTCCTGCAGTCCCTTAGTGTCACTGACGAAAGGTAGTGGATGCTACCTGAAACGTCTGACCGTTTCCAAAATCATATCCAGTTGCTTGAGTAACTGTTTTTTGGCGAATAAAATATACACCATGCATGATGACCTTATCTGGATTCATTAGAACTATGTGTTTATGTACTTTAATAGGACTTCAATCTTGTAACGGTGTATCTTGTTATATTTTGTCTGGCCCTGACCTCGATAATTCCCACCAGTAAGGCTAGCGAAGCGAGTCTTAAACTGGGGCCCAGATGCAGAGGTGGCCCCAAGATGAACTACAAACAATGGAGAGGGCCCTGCAAAGAGTGAATCTGAACTGGAAGGGTATAGACAGACTGGCTGCTGACAGAACTTGTTGTAATATTGTAATCTGTTTGTTTGATATTGCATTGTTTTGTATTTATATTGTAGTGTTTGAGAGGGCAAGCCAACTAATAAAGGTGTCAATACACCTGTTTTGCTCTCCCTTCCACTTGTATATTTGTACTTGTGGTGAATTCAAGTGGTGAATTCAAATAAACAAATAAAACACTCTGATGACTGCCTCATGTTTAGAACAACACAGGAAGACCTAAGTCTAAGTCAAACAAACAAACAAACAAACCTGTGCGTACAGCACGTCCACCATGGCAGGGTCGTCGTTCATGTACTCGATCGCGCGCACGTCGACCTGAAGAGGCTTCCCGGCGAGGAGCGGGGACACAATCTCCTCCCGACACTCCTGCAAGACCCTCTCAGCCGCCGACACTTCCTTATCCGTCAGCAGCACCAGCGTGGTGAGGGTCAGGTGCAGCTTGTCTGGGTTCTGGAATATACTCTCATCTATACCTGAAATAACAACAATATGGGGTTAAAAAAGGAATTACCCTTAGACCTTAGTTCCTCCTGTGCCTGATGGCACATCGGGCAGCAAGCTTCCACTTCCTTTTGTCAGCAGCTACTGTCTCTGCCTCCTCCCAGGGGATGTTTGCCCTTCTCAGATCCACTTGGAAGGTCCTCCGCCATGTGTTCTTAGGCCTTCCCCTCTTCCTTTTACCGTTCTGGGGGACCCAAAAAGGGATACCTGGTATATATACTTGCATCTATACCTGCAGTATTTATTTAGGGAATAAAGGAATTTACTCTCATCTATACCTGCAGTAAGGGAATAAAGGAATGTACTCTCATCTATACCTGCAGTAAGGAAACAACAACATGGGGTTAAAGAAAGCAAGGCTATTGTCAAACCAGTATTAAGGGTTGGTAATGGTCCAGGGTAAAAAAAAAAAAACAGTTGGCCAGCTTTGGGTCAGAAACAAATGCTCCATTGTTAATCTAAGTCAATGAACCAGACCAAAGTTTGCCCTCCCCCCTTTTTGAAATAGTAATGATTTATTTTTTCTTGGGGTTAGTAAGTGCCCCAGATTGTCTTACAACTTTATTCAAGGACTGGAAGAGTCAAATGGGAGTCGGATCTAGCAAAACTCAGCCCAACCTTGTAAAAAAAAGTAATGAAGGATGATGATGTTATGTTAAAAAAATCCAGGTGGTAACTTGGGTAAGAACCAACTATCTGCTAACAGTAACTTCATATTTCAGTTCCAACCCTTACCTTGGTCCTGCCCACACTCCGACAGCACGTTGGACTGGAATCCCTGGAAGCCCTCCCTGATGGGCGTGGCCGTCAGGGGCAACGACAGGAAGTGGGTGAAGGGCAGCTTGGCTCTTCCTGGAAAACAGAAATGGAATATTGTTTTCCCTGATAACAGGTAGGATTCAAACTGGTACATACGACTTACTGTGGTAAAATCGTAGAAACTTTCAGACGGCATCCACCATCTTTCTTCAGCTACTGACGAGGACAGTCACATGACCAAAAGGTTAAAAGGTCAACGCAGGTCACGTGACTGGATGAGGGTACGTAGTTGTTTTCCGTTTGTTTGTGTCCTTTGACTTCGACATTTTCACAGGAGAGAAGGGCACATAGTGATTGAGTGCATCGACCCCCCTGCATACAGACCCCCCCTAAACCGACCCCCCTGCTTACCTGAGTCTGCCAGTATCTGTATCCTCCTCATGGCTGACAGAACCCCCTGTCTGTCTGTCCCCGTGATGACGACCTCTCCCCCCGCCCCGACCTTGGGAATCTGCACCTGCGACCTTGTCTCCATCTCCAGTCGCTTCTTCGTCTCCCCCTTCCGACCGATGATGAACTTGAACAGGTCGCTGGGAAGGTCAAGGGTCAACTTGTAGCCCCGGTCGGTCTTCTGGACCGGCACGATGTCGCACGACTCGTCAGCGTACATGGTGTCCCTGCATCCCATCGTCATGGCAACATCCTCCTCCCCATCCTCCATCTCATCTGGACCGGCATCAGGCGGGGAGCCAGACAGAAAGTTCTTCCTGTAACATCTGCCGTCAACCCAGACCAGCTCAGGACGGAGCACCTCCATCTTACACAACGTCTCTGTAGGTGTGATCAGCTGATTATTAGTCTACAACATTTGATGTTCACAGGTTCACAAGTTCAGTGGGGAGGGGGATGGTACGGTGTGAAATGAGTTGCTTTCTTACGGTTGCAAGGGCAGAATGAGCCTAGAAGTCTTCCCCGTTAGAACTTAAAGCAGGAAATGTCTTCCTGGGGACGTACGTGCCACCTTAAAGTTGTCTGCGACCCTCAGAAGACGGAAGACAACTTATTCCTCGCGTCCGAAAGTTCGTCTGCACAGGCTGAGGAGTAGTGACGTTATGATATTACCCATGGTGCCGCGCGGCTAGAGGGAAGTAAGATGGCGGCGATGATGTGTAGAAAATCGTGCCCGAGACAGTCCGGACGGTTTCTCCGGCTGTCCTGGCCTCTCCTGGCCGCGATCCTGCTGGTTTTACCGATAGCAAAGTCTCAGGATGGACCCTCGGCGGCCAAGACGACTCCAAAGCCGGCGATCCCTGTCCCGCCGACCGAGAAAGACTCGGAAAAAGCCGCTGAGGATGATCACAAGTTGGACAGTCTGAACCTGATGATGTTCCTGTTTTTGCTGGTTCTGACGATCCTGACGATCTGGCTCTTCAAACACCGGCGGTTCCGCTACCTGCACGAGACAGGCCTGGCCCTGCTGTACGGTAAGCACGCGCAGAACGGATAAACACACAAACAAACATACAAGAATCGGGAAGCCCTTGTGAGCATCATCGTCAGATGATCCAGGCCTGGGTTTTTAGACTACACTACGCCACCGTGATTGGAAAAAAATTATAAAAATTGCAAAACAAAACGATCGGGTTAGAAATATCGTGTATGAGTTGGTACATAGATAGCGAGGTATATTTTCTGACGTTAAAAGAAAGAATTTTCAGTATGTTTTGTGGAAAATTGGGAAGAAAAAACACGGAAGTCGTTCCGACCTTCGTGAAAAGGGGGAGGGGCGGGTGACAGGTGTCTAGATCTGCGTGTGTCGGCCCGGGTTTATATTACCTTCAATTTTTGTTGCTTAGCAAAGGAGCACAGAACTAAAACTTAGTATACAGACAGAGAAAACCTCCCAGATCGCACACCAGCCTCACCGCTCACCTATCCGTGCGGGTTATCTGGCGGTGTGGCCCGCCCGGTGTGTGTGTGTGCGGAAGTCCGCGCTTCAGATGACACCCGCTGCGCATATTGATGCACGCTGCGGAGCTGGGTCGGTATAATTATTCCCAGACTCGCCTCCAAATTCCCACACAGAGGCAGAACGCTCAGTGTGTGCCTACACATAACTCAGGCCCACAGAGATGCACATGTATGTAACGGGGCGTGTTGTGTACATGGTGTACAGTAAATTCTATTCATTATTAGTAATATTACCCACAAAAGTCGTCTGCGTGTCAGTCTGTCAAATTCCATCACACCTCAAAAGACTTGATTAATGAAGATTGGTGGAATGAAGAAGTGAAAGACATCCAAACATTTTTGGGTTTGTTTATTACCAATAAACAGGTGTACTACAGGTGAACACCTGTCCTGTGCAGGTGTGTGAGGTTTATTGAATGAGTAAATATCACATGACTGGAAACCTGACCTCAGGCGGCCATGTTGGACGGGGTTGACCTATCCTTGCCGTGGCATGGGTAGAATTTTAATTTTTTTAGACATTAATAAAAAATGTAATAACTAGAATAGATTTGTTTTACTGCAGATTTTACTTGGTTGTTTCTGTGTTGTGATAACCTTATCTATAGTTACATATATCAAGGCCATTATATAATGTTCTTGTATGTATGTTGCACATAAGAGCAGTGTTTGAATGCAGATGTAAAGCATTGGGTGAATATTAATGTTATTGGGATAGATGGATAGTTTCCTGCCATGTTCTCACATGTACAAATGGAAGGAATGCTGGTAGATGGCCGGTTCTTGGAAACCTCCAGACCTAACAGAAATCAATAATTCCAGAACCTTCCCTGGAACAAGGAATCCTTACAGCAGCGCTAAATCCTTATAGCAGCGCTAAATACAGCTCTCTCTGCTCGTACAAACAAACGCTGCCCTGCTAGAAGCCTGCACAGGAGGCTAGAATCCTTACAGTCACGCTCTGTTATCCATCTCATGTGATCGTGTGTGTGCAGCACAGGCAAACAACATGATTCAGTCATTGTCAGGTTCAGTGTGTGGTGGTCTGATGTAGGGTTACATTTGAACCTCATAACAGAGGGCCTTTAGAGCATGATACTAGTAGTTATCATTCAATCCCCCTGGTTACCATGGTGATATCACGCTATCAGAGGTATTGATTATTGATGATCTGTGGTTAATTCACACAAAAGTTATTGATTATTGACCTGTTGTTACCATGGTGATTATAGACTTACTGGCAGATATTGTAGTGAGTTATTGATGATCTATGGTTACCATAGATTGGTGATTATAGACGGGCAGATATAACATACAAAAAGTATTGATTATTGATGGTCTATTGTTGCTACGAATTCATTGTGCTGATTTTTTAGGTTGAAATAATTTTAGCTCTGTAGTAATAGTATAGTCTGTAGTATAATGTTTACTATCAACAAACTCAGGCTGGTAGCATCCACTACTTTTCATCAGTGATTGATAGTCCATGCTACTTGAAACGTCTGACAGTTTTCAAAATCTCTCCAGCTGCCTGAGAAACTGTTTTCTTGTGTATCTGAGATTAGCTGGATGTCTAACCTTTAGGCCACACCAATTTTATTTGTTGCTTCTCGGATTTTTTCAGAAAAAGTATGAAGCGACAGGGCGAAAAAAATAAAAATAAACAGGCCTGGGCATCCTATTATAGCCCCAATCCTAGAATAGGTGCCATGAAGTCAACACAAAAGACTGGGTTAAAATTTGAACAATGAATTTTGAACTTTTAATCAAACCACTGCATTGGTAGATGGAAAAACTGTAATAACTAGGAAGAAAAAGACTTTCTACAACTGTTGGAGGCAAAATATGAGCATTCAGAACCAGAATTTTTTTTTTTTCTTGCAAATCAGAAAAAAATGAAGAGGCGAATCTGAGTAGCAACAAATTAAATTGGTGTGGCCTTATCGACAAACTCGGTGAACTTCATGCTGACGTCCGGTGTTGTTTCTCTGCAGGCCTGATAGTCGGCGTGATTATTCGCTACACGAGCAACGAGAGCGTGCCCCAGAGGCCGGTCTCGCAGGTGGTTGCCGCGGGCAACATCGAGGGGGATCCGCCCGCCAACATCGTGCTGAACGTGAGCGCGGGAGAATATCTGTTCTCTAACCAGGGCCCGTATCAGGAGAACCAAGTAACGGTCATCAACCCCGAACTCAGCAAGGTGCGCAGGAGGATGGAAGGAATGAGGGAATGAATTAGTATGTGAGTGAGTGAGTGAGTGAGTGAGTGTGTACCAGGAGAACCAGGTCACGGTTATCAACCCCGAACTCAGCAAGGTGGGCAGGAGGGATGGAAGGAATGAATGGATGAGTGAATGGATGAAAGTGAAAGTGATCTCGAACCAGTTTAGCTCTTCAGTGATCACTGAAGAGCTAATCTTCCACTGGTCGTGACAGAGAAGACAGACGCTATGTACAGTATTTACAGGTTCATTATACCGGGGGAATTCCCCTAGCTCTTTTCGACAAGTACAAATGTACAATGAACATTGGACCACGGCTTAACGTCCCGTCCTAAGGACTGCGACCCTCTCTAGTAGCATGCATGACGGGTGAGCGACAACAGCCGGGATGAGTGAATGAATGAACGAACAAAAGGTGTACTGCTGCAGCTTCATGTAGACGTCAACAAAAACTGACTTATGAGTGACATCAAAAAGTCATACATTTTCAAATTGTGTACTACACGACGTAACTGACGAAAGGTAGTGGATGCTACCTGAAACGTCTGACCGTTTCCAAAGTCATATCCAGTTGCTTGAGTAACTGTTTTTGGCGTATCTAATATCACCTGGATGTCTAACCTTCACCGATGTGTACTATAACACGTAGTACTTGTTTGATCTGAGCTGATGTTGATGTAAATTCTCCCTACTGCAGGCGACCTTTGACCCGGAAATATTTTTCAACATCCTGCTGCCGCCCATCATCTTCCACGCTGGCTACTCGCTGAAGAAGGTAGGAAGGTCGTTGCGTCAAGGTCGTTGTTTTAGTTGAGGCCAAAGTACATTGTAATTTAATTTTTCTACAAATGACGTCTGCTAGATACAATGTACCATGAATTTATTCTGTACCTGAATTCAAACATTAGAAAATGTTAATAAGGAGCTTATAATCCAGAACAATTGTAGAGGCAGTGAATTTTTCGTAATGTACCTGTTCCAGTTGAGAGCGATAATGATTTAGCCTTATAGTTGAGAGTCAGATAATGATATAACAGTCCTGCCCTACAGTTGTGGGTAAAAATGATGTACAAATGTAATGACCAGCCTGACTGACTAAAGTTCCCTCCGTGTCACAGAGACATTTTTTCCGTAACATCGGAGGAATCCTGACGTACGCGTTCCTGGGAACAGCCGTGTCCACCTTCATCGTGGGGTGAGTTCTGCCATCTTCTCTTGTCCTCCGAGCTAGTCCATATCTCATTACATTTATCATGTGATGTCATCAGTGCTTCTATGTACGACCATGTGGGAGAATCCTGATAACAATAAATCATTAATTATAGCATTAATTAGATTAAGTGAATATTAACTTGATTAAGTTAGAGCTGTCTCAGAGCTAGACTTGAAGCACCCCCCCCCCCCACACACACACACAGTAAGCTGTACATGTATGATTTCTGGCATGTTTCCCGGAATCAGCACATTTAGTCTGCTGCACTGCACAGCATCACTAATTCCTGGAACCCTTCCCAGAAACCCCATGGGTACTGCCTAATACAGCGTGTGAAATACTAGGTTGCCCAGTTGCTCTGTGCAACCATATTTTGCTTGGTGCAACCTATTTCTACACCCAGGTAGCCCAGTGCACTACCTAAATTTTGTGGTAAGGATGCCCCTTTCTTCCATTGGGAACTGTTTATTGAGAAGTTCCCATAGAAGAGCTCATCACTTCAACTCTGTGTCAGAAGTGTATAAATGCACATCGCATTCTAACAAAGTTAATCATTCATAATGTAGAAGAGTTTAAATTTAGGGCAACCTGGAATTTTGATGGGCAACCTAGCTTTCATCCTAGGTTGCCACTGGGCAACCTGGCGCAAAAAAGTACAATGTATTTCGTACACTGCTAATATGGGCATGGCACTTCTAATGGGTTATACATGTGTAGGTGGGATTATTGGGAATATTTGGTAAATTATTGTGTAAATAGACTTTGTTTATTTGAGTTTTGATCCACTCCGTGGGCGTAGATAATTGGAAGCAGACGAGCGGGTGGCAGGCCGGGTCACTTCCCGTCCTGCAAGCGGCAGAAGCGGTCTTACTTATCGGTGCTTAGATTAAAAAGGATTTTCAAACATGTGGATAAAATCTTCTCCAGGTCTGACGGCAAAATAATCTGACACTTTGAGAAAAAACAGCAACTACTGAAAAAAAATGCATTTCCATACTTTTTCATCCAGTAGAAAGTATTTCTAGCATTGTTGATCAAAACATTTGCTTATCAGTTATGGAGTTATGAATCTGCCAATTGTAAAATGCTACAGTAACTGTAATATGATATGTGTGATGAACATGCAAATTCTCCCCTCCCAGGTCAGTGATGTATGCCTTCGTGCTGATTGGTGCAGCTTCAGATATAGACTTCTCATTCGTCGACTGCCTGTTCTTTGGCGCGGTCATCTCGGCCACTGACCCTGGTAAGCTGTCTGTGATTGGTCAGTCAGGGTCACATGATGTGCAACAAAATAAAAACTAGTATGCTATATTGTGGAATAATAGTTTTTTCCAGCTTGCTGACAAAATTTAAACATCTTGCAGTTGGGCAAGCTAAAAGAATGGATGAATCACAGTTGCAGAAACAAAAAGGCTACGGGCTACCTTTGCCTTTAGTGTATGTATTAGTACAAAGAGCTGCACTTAGTACTGTAAGTCCTGATTTTTTCACGGTACTCTTATGTTCACAGTTTTTGTGGTCACTTCTGTACCGTGAAGTTATCATTACCGTTAACAAATAATTTGCCCACTTCCTTTTTTCTGTACCTGCCGCCATCGTGAACACATAGTTCCGTGACCACCTCCATTTTTCTCAGACCGCGAACTTTTGCTACCGCGAACATGAAGTGTATGACAGTATTTCCATCCCTGTAATGAATTCTTACTGTCTGTGTGTTCCAGTGACAGTCCTGGCGATCTTCCACGACATGCACGTGGACGTGGACCTGTACGCGCTCGTGTTCGGGGAGAGCGTGATGAACGACGCCGTGGCCATCATACTGTCCTCGTAAGTTCAACATGTTTGTTTTTAGATGTCAAGTGCACCATGTTGGGTGGCCTATATGTCAACTTTTCATTATATGTGAAGCAAAGTTTAACAACAAACAGGTCTCTTTTTTGTCATCTTATCATCTTAACTGTATCAGTAAATAAACACTGCTTTTGCCCAATCTTTGGGAAATAAACGTAAAGAAACTAAATAAATCCATCAGTTAGTCAATATAGACATCCTCCAGGATGACAGCAGTTTATATTAAAACTGGTCACTCTTCAGCGCAGCATGTCTAACTCCAAGTAGTACCACTAGTAGTACCTTCAGTAGTACTACCGTCTTACCTGTAGTAGTACCTTGTTACAATACTAGTACTTACTAGACTTGGTACATCTTTAGTTAGTTCTTCCCTCCTACACACAGAACCTACTGTAGAGTTCTGGTCCCTGTCCATGAAGCCTACATCCCTGTCTTTATGACCAGTGAAATACGGCACATTAATTTTCTTTCCCCCAGAACGGTGGAGGGCTATGGGAAGACGACCAAGGCATTTGACGGGATCGCCTTCCTGACGGCCTTCGGGAACTTCCTGGGCATCTTCGCTGGCTCCTTCGGGATAGGAGCTGTGATGGGCTGTTTTACTGCTGTCATATCCTTACTGTGACCTCAGGGGTGTTTGTTTGTTTGTTTTGTTACTGAACATCAACACTAAACAAGGCTCAAGTCTCACATGGTTAAGGGTAACGTGCACAAAAATCCTTGCTGTAGCACCAAACTCAGCAGTGTTTCTTATGTTAGTTTGTTTCTGCACTAAACATCAACACTAAACAAGGTTAAAGGTTACACAAAAATGTAAACGTTGTGCAATAAACATAAACAAGACAAGTATACATGTAGGAGTACTTTAAGTGGAAAGATTGTGACCTGACAGTAAAGCATGGTGAGATGTTTGTTGAGTGACCCCTTGACTTTTCCAATCAAGAAAGCAATCACAAGAAAGTCTGTTCCACAAAAACACAGTTATGTTTGTTCCTTTGAAATGCCATGTTGTTCCCAAACTCAAGGCCAGTAAAAATTGCAGCAGAGGTAAGATTGTTGTATCTGTAGCTCTGTTCACTTCTGTGCATTCTCCTTAACTCCCCCCCACCTTACCAAATTCACCAAGATCCGAGAACACCCCCTCCTGGAGACGTGCATGTTCTTCCTGATGTCTTACAGCACCTTTCTCATGGCAGAGGCACTCGGCATGACAGGTGAGTAGGGGGGTGCTACAGGGGGGTCTTGAGAACCCCCCAGAGACGTGCATGTCTCTCAGCTACTGAGTTCATGTATATTATGAAGAATGAAGTCAATGAATGAATGAATGAATGAATGAATGAATAGCCTTTATTTATACTGGAATGCCCTGTCGGCCTTAACCACTCTTCCCAGAGGTCCAGTTGGGAGGGGAGGGGTCACGGGAAACACAAGAAATAAATTAAATCAATTTATACAAAAATACTTTACCAATGTAGCGAAGCATGGTGGCTGTTCTTGTCTGTGGCATCACCCCAGTTTCCCCGCCTCTGCAGGTATTGTGGCTGTTCTGTTCTGTGGCATCACCCCCAGATTTTCCCACTCTACAGGTATTGTGGCTGTTCTGTTCTGCGGCATCACCCAGGCCCACTACACCTACAACAACCTTTCGGAGGAGTCCAAGGCGCGCACCAAGCAGCTGTTCGAGCTGCTGAACTTCCTGGCGGAGAACTTCATCTTCTCCTACATGGGCGTGTCCGTGTTCACCTTCCAGCACCACCAGTGGAAGGGCGGGTTCATCTCCGCGGCTTTCGTATCCTTCCTGCCATCCATCTTTCAGTCTTTCAATCTTTCGTTGTTTGAAACAACATACCACAAATACGCATATACATTATACAGGTACTCCTGGATTGGGTTGATCTTACAAATCAGATCTATATATGCACACACAGTGCGTGTGTGAATACAAAAACTGGACTGGACACAAAAACGCTATGACTTAGTCTGTTGTAAATGCTAATAGTGTAGTAGAGAAAAGAGTCACCTGATGCCACCAGAGATTGACTATTGACTAAATTGGCTATACCTGTTGACACAATTAGAAGAGAACTATCAGGATTTTTGTCTGTTATAAGCAACATGTCAAATGAGTTATAACTTCACTAAGTAGAGAAAGAGATGTCTGGATGTGTTGTTCCCCTCTCAAGACAAGTGGTATGTTCCTTGACCTTTGCCCCAGCTTGCCATCGGTCTGGGCAGGATGTGTAACATTTACCCTTTGACCCTGCTGCTAAACCTGGGGCGACACCAGAAAATCAACTTCAACTTCCAGAACATGATGATGTTTTCAGGTTAGTGTGACTGTAGCAAGTGTGACTGTAGCAAGTGTGACCGTAGCAAGTGTGACTGTAGCAAGTGTGACTGTAGTAAGTGTGACTGTAGCAAGTGTGACTGTAGCAAGTGTGACCGTAGCAAGTGTGACTGTAGCAAGTGTGACTGTAGTAAGTGTGACTGTAGCAAGTGTGACCGTAGCAAGTGTGACTGTAGCAAGTGTGACCGTAGCAAGTGTGACTGTAGCAAGTGTGAATGTAGCAAGTGTGACTGTAGCAAGTGTGACTGTAGCAAGTGTGACCGTAGCAAGTGTGACCGTAGCAAGTGTGAATGTAGCAAGTGTGAATGTAGCAAGTGTGAATGTCATTCAGCACCAGGGACAGCAGTGTCAGTGCAAATGTCATTCAGCACCAGGGACAGGGACAGCAATCAGTATGAATGTCATTCAGTACCAGGGACAGCAATGTCAGTATGAATGTCATTCAGTACCAGGGACAGCAGTGTCAGTATGAATGTCATTCAGGGACAGGGACAGCAATGTCAGTATGAATGTCATTCAGTACCAGGGACAGGGACAGCAGTGTCAGCATGTCATTCAGTACCAGGGACAGCAGTGTCAGTATGAATGTCATTCAGTACCAGGGACAGCAATGTCAGTTGGAATGTCATTCAGATTAACAGTAACAGGCCACCTTGTCATGGTAACTATTCCCATGGTAACCACTGTCCTGTCGTTGCCAGGGTTACGAGGGGCGGTGGCGTTCGCGCTGGCCATCCGCAGCACGTCTTCGGAGGCGAGACAGCTGATGTTCACGACCACGCTGATGATCGTCATGGTAACGGTGCTGTTCTGCGGCAGCCTGACGCTGCAGATGCTGACCTGGCTCAAAATCAGGTGACCTTGTCTCCATGGCAACCAGCATACTTGTTTCTGGGTATTTTCTTGTCTCCATGGTGATGGAGGGAATAAACGTTGGCTTGTCTAGTGACCTCGGACAATAATGTTGCTTGTTGGTATATAAAAACGTTAGACTTGTGCTCTAAGAATGAGATTCTCATGTTTTGTGTTTTCTGTCCAACTTACAAAGAGATTGTAAGTTCCTCCAGATGTTTCCATGCTGAAACCAACTGTTTCCCCTTGTTTGTTTTTCCCAATATTTGTTTGTGTGCCTGACAGTTCCACCAGATGTTCCTGTTTGTTTGTTTGTTTGTTTATTTACCTGTTCCCATGTGTCCCCAGGGTCGGGGTAGATGAGGACCAGGAGATCAGCCAGCCCTTCGAGGCCGTCGACACGGTAAGATGCAAACATAAAAGCAGCAAACGTAAACAATAAACAAAAACAGTAAACACGCCCAGATCCTCACCACACAGTTCTTAATCCTTGCCAGTCAATAGTTTCAGCAAAAGCCGCCCCAATTTTTCAGAGTCTTTGTGTTTTACCTGAAAACATTGTCTTGACTTAGAAGTTAGAACTGTTGATTAAAATTTCAATGTCTTCCAATCATAAGTCTTCCAGCAAAGTCTTCCATTTTTGTTGCTAGTTTAGACCGCTAATAGACCGCGATATTGGTAACTACGTAGATAGTCTTGTATATCTTCTCTCGTAGAAAAGAAAAACATTACTTTTAATGCATGAAATTAGAAACAGCATGAATGTGCTAGACAGTAAGTTCATAATATCCAGACTAGTTTGTTGATATTACATTATGACTATGACTATATATCCATTCAATATTATATGACTGTTTTGGTACAAGTGTCATGATTATTATTTTGACATGTGAAGTTTCATTTCATACTGATTTTCCCCAAACCTGGAATCTTCTACCAGTACTTTTTCCACTTCTCCTTTTGTTTCCACCAATAACAACTTTTTTGGTTGATCACATTTATAACACAATCAGAGTTTCCCGAAGAAATAGTGCCTAGTTTTAACTCTAGTCCTTTCACTTCCAATCATCACATTATCATATCCTCATGTCTGCACAGGTACAATAAGCTGGTTCACAGTTTGCACTGCACATGCATGAAGTCAAAGGCTCCTAACTTGCAAACGGTTCTTGTATAGAAAATGCTTGATACAGAAACTTGTTTTATGTCTTAGACATGTTTTGTTTATGTCTGAGGGGCCTTCAACTTTGACATATTACCCACAGTGCATCACACTGCGCACAAGCAGTTAAAACTGTGAACCAGCTTATTGTCCTTTCTGCACGTATCCCTGAGCTCTTTTTGTTTGTTTGAGGACCTACTTACAACCTGTACGATGATATCAACATCCTCACAGACTGGGACATGGTGGGAAAATTCTTCCTTTGCAGCAATGTGTTCGTTCTTAGCTCTAAAAATGTGTGATATCAACTTTTTGCCGACTGCTTCGTTCAAAATGTAGATGTCCACTGATGTCTTTCTATTTAGGATGACACTGAAAATTTCAAAGAACATAATAGAAACCACACTCTTAAAATTCCCTTTGTAAGACTTCCAATGGGAAATTTGAAAACTGACTTTCCAAATTCATTTACCAATAGGTGTTTCCCCCCCTTTTTTTTACAAAATTTAATGTCAAAAATAACGTTACTAAAGTATCAAGTTTCTCCATGTCCCAGGCTGTGAGCATATGTTCCTGTTGCATGTTTGTTAATATTAACTATTACTAACTGACTAGCTGTGACCACCTGTTACTAACTCTAACTAACCTGTTGCCTGCCTGTCTCATGACTGTGTGTGCCCACCTGAAGCACTCTATGGACAGCAGCATGCACTCTGGGGCCGGAGGGAGCCAAAAGGATAACGCGGTGGTAGTGTCTACACCTCAGGCAAGACTTCTTCTTCTGCTATTCTAACTCAGACCCCCCCTCTGTCATACACCCCCTGGGGGTTAGGGGGGGTGCTCTACTGTCCCCTGGTACGTGTGTAATGGGTACACACTGTGGTGGTGGCATTGACATATGGTGGGCAATGTGTTCTGGCCTGGAGGCCAGCTTTGTTCACAACAGGCTTATAACTGTGACTGTTGACGTGTTGTATCCAGAACCGTGCTTATTCCAGAATCATGCTCAGACACGGTTCTGGATAGTCCAGAACCGTGCCTTGGGCAAATCTACATTCTTGGATACGCTGAGACTATCCAGAACCGTGCCTGATCCTAACCCATTCAGGCATAGAACTACAGTCATATGCACGGTTCTGGGTACAATAAAGGTCCGGGTTGAGATGGTGGGTTTGAAACGTTGTAAGGTGCAGTGTTACTTTCCTTCAGGGTGGTTAAAGACAGGCTTGAGGTGTTAGAAGGTTTACTAACCAAAACCCTTGTAACTTTCCCTGTCCAGTCAGCACTGCAAAAAAGTGCAAACTCATCAAATTTTCAGCTGGCTCTGTAGCCTTCTTCAGAAGAACTGACCCACGACTTTGGTCATGTGACTCCTGTAGTGGGTGACTTGAAGGTGTTTCAGTTGAGCAAAGTTTGAAAGACCCTGATGTACATGTAGAAAAAATTATCTTTTTCAGCACCCTAACAAAGTCGTAGATTTATTCTGTTCAAACAGAGATTTGAACACAGATGAGCCTTTGTAGGGATGTCACCAAAAGTAGAGGCTCCTTTACAAGGCTTTAGTATAACTTCAAGTGTCAGCTTGAACCTTCCATTTGGGTGCAGAAGCATTAGGTAGACCAAACTGTAGCTAAACATTGGTAGTAAATAGTGCATACATGTAGTAAAGCACAGCATTTCTGGTGTTTCATAAGATTCAGTTTAAACTCTCTCACCACAGAAACTGCAAACATAAAACCACTGCTAATATTTTATGATTAATTTACAGTACTCATGCAGATATGTTTGCTCCCAAGGCAACCTGTATACATAAACTGGCTGCCTGTAAAAGACCTGCATACCTAAATCAACCTTCATTACAAACACTAGGCAAAGAGTGCCTGTACTGCAGACCCTAACCTGTATGTAGGGAACTGGACCAGAACTTCTGTTAAATTCCTCCTGTCTTCTTCAGTCAGAATGACCCACCAGCACATGACCATATAAAGACAAGTGGAAAAGGTCAAAGGTGACAGGAAGCCTGTACCTTCCCCCATCTCTGTTCCCCACAGGACTTGTTTCAATCAAAAACTATATACTATATAAACAAGTGCACCATGTCTCAGTGCCTCCACCAGTCCCCCCCCCCTACACAGGCACCCCCCCAGACACAAGGCTATAGCCCCCCCTGCACAGACCCAGTATTTATGTTCACCTTTTCCTTGTCCGAAGCTGGTTCCACCCCCCCTGGGTGACGGGGACCCCCCCAGGGACGGCGTGGAATACAGATACCTTTGTGCGTATCTTGAAGATGAGGTAAGCGGAACTTCTCAAACCCTCCGCTCCTTGAAGACACCTTAACTGCATCTTGAAGATTTTTTTTTTTTACAAAAGTTTGAAGCTGACAAATCTTTGCACAGTGTTTGAGTTGCAAGCACAAAACTTAGATTTCTGAACTAACATTTCTGCTCTTTAACTTTTCTAGTTAATCTTTTAAAGTCTGTTTTTTTTGCTGTTTTTAGTTTTTTTTAATTCACTTAGCTAACCTGCTAGCATTTTCTGAAACCTTTAACTGAATTCTGTTTGTGAAACCGATTTACTAATCTTTTTTTATTTTGTATTAAACTGAAATATGAGATTTTGACATCTAACTTGCATGTTCTTGGTAGCCAATATTTAATAGCCTACACATAGTTTTAATGAAATTTAGTTGGAACTAATCACTAAATGATGATAAAATCAGTTTTTGACAGTGAAACTACTTCTGCATTTTGGTTGTCTATTTTTTTTGCTGCCGTTTTGGAGGTTTTGTTTGAGCTGCTTCCTTGGCTTGTTGTTTGTGTCTGGCCAAGAGGTGGTTTTCATCCAGACCTCGGAGCAGCGCCACCTGGTGGCCCTGCTGGTAACTGCAGCAGATAGTTGCCCCTGACCCCTGGGTGTGGAAAGGTGGCTGGAAAGGGAAAAGTGACCAATCACGGGGCCCGATGTCGTGATTGACAGCAGGGAAAGGGAGAAGTGACCAATCACAGGGCCCAATGTCATGATTGACAGCAGGGAAAGGGAGAAGTGACCAATCACAGGGCCCAATGTCATGATTGACAGCAGGGAAAGGGAAAAGTGACCAATCACAGGACCTTATTCAGGGAATCCTTATTCAAAGCTGCTATGTATCCAGATATCAGTCTGAAATTTAAGACAAAATACAGTTGCTCAATGGACAACCTTTTGTCACAAACTGGTTGCCTCAGTCAAAACTTGGTTACTCAACTGTGCAACCGGTTTTCAACACTGCAACCAGAGTGGCCGAGGCAGGTTTTCCTGCATGTTGCAGCTAACATTGCACCTGCGGTCCTGCTGCAGTTCAACTTGCATCTGATAGGGGGAGCTGTGGTATTGCATGTTGTTTGGGTTGTTGTTGGTGGTGATGAGAGGTTTGTTGCTGACTGCTGATGAAGGTAGACGGAAAGAAAAGTGGCCCCCTTTCCTCTTTCCCAAGAAAGTCTAACAGCCTTTAGTTTTTCTGAATCAACAACTACTGTAAATACTGTAGTAGCTTCTTGTAGGTACTACATGTACTAGTCATTTTAATGCAGTTATGTTGAATAAAATGTAATATTGTTATAAAATGCTGTTAACAAGTACACAGATTTCACATGGATGTGACTCGCATAAAATGTACATTGGTCAATACAGCTGACAACTTCGTCCATCAATGAAGAAATTGACTTATTTATAATATAACAAAGTTAATAATATGTAGAATTTTACCAACTTTTCCCCTGCCAGTTTGTGTACTGTTTTACTTGACGCGTAACTGTTGCTTCTAGAACTGAATTGTCACAATATATGTTTTTATCTTGTCAGTCATAAAATTTTGAACTGAATGGTAACAATTTAGATGTGTTTTTTTTTTCTCATCATCTGAAAAAGTTCTGAAAAAACAATGTAAATGGCAGTATATCAATTCACAAAATTAAACTTTTTCAGCCGAAACTCAGTAACAATTTAGAGTATTATCCAGCTTGTAAAGTGGTGAAACATTCTGTATTTCCCATTTTTGTCTCATTTTCTGGCAGATCCATAATTACCATGTCCCTGCCAAACATTGTACTGTTTTCCCATGGTCCTAGTTACCACGTTCCCGTCTCACACGCCTGTTTTCCCATGGTGCACAGGGTGATGCACAGATCGACTCCAGAAGAAGAGGCATGAGGTACGAGTCGGCCTGGCTCTTCAGAGTCTGGTACAACTTCGACCACAAGTATCCTTTCTGGCAGGCTGGGGGGAAAATCCGCTGAAAACAGTTTTGGTAGTCCTGAATTCTCAAGTGCAAAAAAATGATGCTTTCTATGGTAAACTAGGGTTGTATAAGCTGTCTTATTTGCAGAGGTCACTGTAGACTGAAGGAAGTGCCACGAAAAATGGAATAAACGGCAAAATGTTCCGTTATGAAACAAGTTGACTTGCTAGAGATTTCATGTTACAAATGTACCTTGAAGTTTGTAACCCTATTGAGTCAGTTAGGCCTCACTCTCAGTGAGTTGAGCTTGTCTCAAGCATTGAAGATGTTTCTGACTTAGGGAGACGAGAATCTGATGCTGTTCCAGGTAACATTTCAAAGCATGCATTATGTTTACCTTCACATGGTCTAGCCCAAGAAACTACCGCTGTTTATTCTTACTCAAGCACATACATAAATATATATGGTGACCAGCCCCTCCAACAATGTCCTGCCAGTAGCTACATAATGTAACACCACAGGGTGTCTGCTACAGCACCAGTTATCATATGGTGACAGCTGTCTGGTCCGGGTCATTATGTGTTTGGAGAAGAAGAAACTGCCCCAAAAATAATATTTCATTTAATATGTTTTCCTCCTGCAAAGGTAAACATTAAAAAAACAGTAGACCTGCATGCCTGTACCCCCCCATTTTCCTTAACCCCGCCCAGTTACCTAAAGCCGACGCTGACGCACGCAGGACCCCCCCTCACGGAAACCCTCCCAGCCTGCTGTCTTCCGCTGGCAAGATGTCTTACAAGTACGCAGGCTTACGAGGTAAGGTGTCTTACAAGTACACAGGCTTAGGAGGTAAGGTGTCTTAAAAGTACACAAGATGTCTTACAAGTACACAAGATGTCTTACAAGTACACAGGCTTACGAGGTAAGGTGTCTTACAAGTACACAGGCTTAGGAGGTATTATAAAGGTGTCTTACAAGTATACACAGGCTTAGGAGGTATTATAAAGGTGTCTTACAAGTACACAGGCTTAGGAGGTATTATAAAGGTGTCTTACAAGTACACAGGCTTAGGAGGTATTATAAAGGTGTCTTACAAGTACACAGGCTTAGGAGGTATTATAAAGGTGTCTTATACATGTAAGTACACAGGCTTATGAGATGTCTTACAAGTACACAGGCGTATGAGGTAAGGTGTCTTACAAGTACGCAAGATGTCTTAAGATGTCTTATAAGTACACAGGCTTATGAGGTAAGGTGTGTTACATGTATAAGTACACAGGCTGATCTCTTACAAGTACTCGTAAGAGTTGAGATGTTTGAGATCGAATTAAGAGAAAACTGCGAAGCTTAAACCAACTTCTTGTCCTCAAAAGAGGCTATGATTAGGCCAAAGTGAAGATAATTTTGAGCCAAAATTATTGTAACTTTCCTAGCTTCACTGGCCAACCCCCTTTGAAAACCTGTGTGTGTTCCTTATAAGAACCAGTCCCAAACATGTAATTTTCCTCCCCTTACCTTACCCCCCCTTTGTGACAACTTGGTCTTTCCCCCCCAGAACCAGCACAACATCCAGGAGGACAGCGACACGGACCTGATCATTGACGGCAGCGAACTCTCGTACGGCCGCGCCAACTCCGGCAACGACCTCACGGCAACCGTGGTGACCACGCCCACCAACGCCACGCCCACCCTCCCGAAGGCGCCGGCAGAGGAAGACGGGGTGGAGGGGGATCTCGGACTCGGCGACCACGAGCTCCGGACCAGAGCGCGTGTCATGATGACCATGAGCACAGGAGTCCCCGGGAAGGACAGTAGCCAAGTATGACAACCGGGCGTGTCTCGTACATGTAGGCTTAGTGCAGTAGCACGTCGGCAGAACGTACTGCACCTGCGCGAAACCTGTAATGTATTGTGCATAGCACTTTGGCAGAACGTCTGATATAAGGTTGCATATAAGGTTGACGGCCGGTCTGTAGTTTTCTGATGTTGTATAGGAAAAGATATCGTCTGCAACAGGCAAAATTGACCAAACATCCAACGAAAAACGTGAAAAATCAGGGTTTTGCGCAGGCGCAGTACGTTTTCTGCCGACATGCTCAGTGCAGTACGATTCACTGTACATTATAGGACTTACTTCTTACACATTTACTTGTAATTTAGAGAACAAAAATGCTTTTCAGTTGAAGCCTGCAGCCCAGATTAGAGCGCAGGAATCCTGGGAAAGGACAGCAGCCACTTATGACCACCGGACGTGTCACATAGGCTTAAACAATTAGAACTTAGTGCAGTACGGTGCACTGTACATTATAGGACTTACTTATTAAACATTTAATTTACAGAACAGAAAATGCTTTTCAGTTGAAGCCTGTAGCTCAGACATGAGCACAGGAGTCCCGGGAAAGTAGGGCAGCCAAGTATGACCACTGAACGTGTCATGTAGGCTTACAGGTAGAACTTAGTGCAGTACGGTGCACTGTACATTATAGGACTTACTTATTAAACATTTAATTTACAGAACAGAAAATGCTTTTCAGTTGAAGCCTGTAGCTCAGACATGTGCACAGGAGTCCCGGGAAAGTAGGGCAGCCAAGTATGACCACCGGACGTGTCACGTAGGCTTACAGTCCTATGGAGACTGTCCTAAGCATTATAGGAAGTGTTCAAACCGCAAAATTTGGAGAACATTTTACACCGATACTTGTCATTGTTCAAAATTGGACGCTTGATAAAATAAAACATTAACGTTTGATTTAGAGAACAAAAAATGCTTTTCAGATGAAGCCTATAGCACAGATAATTGTAACAACTGGAAGTTTCTTTTATAGTAGCTTCCTAGGTGCTTTTTTCTGGCAGAGCCGGAATAGCAAAGGTCATAGTAAGATTTCTATTGTTAAGGAAACATTAAAAGGAGAAATTATGATTAGATTTGTGACTTTGTTGTACAGAAAATTGTGGAAAATCTCCACTGAAGCAAAGCATGTGAATTGAGACATTTCAAAGCCGCTTACAATACAAGGACAGTTTTTTTACCTTACTTACGTACATGTACCATCAGCCAGTTTTGTTTCAAAGCAATTTACTTCACATTTGTACGTCTGATTCTCAGTCACTGATGACAGATAACAGATGCTATATGAAACATCTGACTCTCCAGAGAATTTATGCAGTTGCTTAAATTATTTTGTATCACGTAACTATCTCTTGAAGTTCATGATCAACTAGTTTCTGTGAGTCACCTTGCAATTGGTTTGCAGAAAGGATGAAATGAACAAAATGTGGTGGCAAAACTTCAGGTTGTCGAGCTTGGAAAAGGCAGTGGGGTTACAAACTTTCCTTCCGGCTTTAATACAGAAAAAAAACTGCCACCAGTTTCATGTGAACTGTTGAAAAATGTATTTACTGTAAGTTAGTAACAAAGGCAACCAGAAAACCTCTAATTGTGGGCCTTGAGATCATTTTCAGGGTTGCAAAAGGACGAATGTAGAACAATTTTAGTGCAATGTATAAATATCAGCTTGGAATTGATAAAAATCTGATAGTTACAATAATGGAAGTACATTATTTGTTAATTGCCTGATTATGTTGATGAGGTTTTTGATAATTTTGTTTCAACTTTATCAACACTGGTGCAATAATGCAACACTTTTGCCAAAGGAAGTCGTAATCATTTTTTGTAACATTGTTTCCTGTAGAGCAACAGTTAAAAAAAATGTTGATACAAAAAAATGGATGTGAAAACTTTGCCACACTGACTTGCAAGAAGAAAGGAAGAAGCCATTCTGTTACGGGGGATAAAATATGGGATAAAATATTGGAGTAGAGATGATGTTGTTGAAATAGCAAGGTGTGAAAAGTTGAGAATGATGTTAATGAGTCTGTGATACAGAAAAAAGTGTTACTAGTCAAAAGGTGTGTGTAAATTTAGAGCTAAATCATTTTTTCACATTCCATGAATTGTTGAACGTTATTTGAACATCTTATTGCATGAAACGCCATACAAATTGTGCCACATGTCGACTATACGTAACTGTAAGTACATTTTTGTATATATGATGGTATCGGAACATACATGTATGTCTCTGTATGCTTTAGTGTAGTGTAGCGTAGTTTAGAAAAGCAGACAAATTTGGATAAATTTTCTAAATCGAAATACAAGAACTGAGACATACATGAAATCCAGTTACCGTAACTGGTATCGTCAATGTTCTACCAATGAAAGTTTATCAAGCTTATCCACAATAATCGTCGTGTTCAAACATTTATTTGTAAACAAGTTTTTCTGATTGACTGAATCACTTTGAACATGTTTGAACATATAATTTGGCCATGTTATGATAACAGTCATGCTTGTCCATGTGAAGATATTTCATCAGTGCCTTTTTTTAATGATTCTGACATACATTAATTTAGAAACTAATGCGTGGAAATGACGTAAACTGGAAAAACCAATTTGAAAATGTTTTTCCAAAACTTCCTTTTTTGTACTCATATTGAGCAATGCAAACAACACGTGGTATTCATTTTAAAGAACACATAGTTCTTCTCTAAAATGAATACCACAGACATATTATATAACTTTATTATCACTGTTGATGCATTTGTATACAAACTGGATGTTAAACTTTAGGTTTGTTCAAATGTTTATTTCATATTGGTCTGTGATATTGTCTATACATGTTTATTGCAACATAAATCTTGTATTATACATAATTTGAATCATATTATATGAGAAAACGTGTAAATAGCCGACTGCATGTGTCCAACAAACACAATTGTGAGAATTCCACCTGGTACATTCCGTATGATCTGACTATCTCAGTCACAGAATACCAGAATATTCATGGAATGCGGACTTGACTAGAATAAAGTTTAATTGAAGAAAGCTTCACAAGAATCACTTCCTTGTAATACTTTGACTTCTTTTATATATAGATAATTTATTATAATAACTAAGATGTCTGAATCAAGGCAAGTAGCATGTGCAGTCCAGTGGTTTGTGACCCTGCCTCTGGACCAATAAGTCGTGTGTTCGAATCCCGGCCATGTCGCTCACCCGACATACACGCTACTGGAAAGTGTCGCAGTCCTTAAATCACCAATCCACCGTTTGTTGTACTTATTAAAAAAAGCTGGAATATTTCCCTGGTACAGCTGTATATACTGTACTGTACATAGTACATGAATCTGTCTTCTCTGTCACGACCAGTGGAAGAGTACCTCTTCAGTGAGCTAAACTGGTCTGAGATCACTTCTGCTTTTTTAAATCAGCAACGAACTTGATATTGATATACACACTTGTGATTGTGGAAATCGTTTATAACATTTCCATCATTTGGCCCATAATATACTTAATTTTATATCATACCCGGGCGGCGATAACATTCGATAACGGTGTTCCCGACCGGTCGATACTTTACGTACCGACGGGGCTTCCATGGAACGATTTGAACGCCTTTCGCCCTAACAGCGTGCGCCGCTTTCGAAAATTCAAATACAGGATTCGGACGTTGGAATTGTTGCATTTTGGGGTTTAGGGACACCAAATTTCCGCTCATTTTGCATTGAAAGGTGTGTTTTCTTGGGTGGGTATGACATAAATAAAATACAACACTGGTTATTCTGCATCGGCCCGGCCCTCCCGCGAGTCGGCTCCAACGGGATACAGAATACCCAGTGTTGTATTCTATACTTATCTTAATTACCAACATTATTTCTTGCTGGAGAGCTGAGCCTTCATGGTGTTGATTTTCTCGGCGAGGACGCGGTGCGAGGAGGTGCACTTACTCAGCACCAAGTTCAAGTCCTCCTCGTTCCGCTGCTGCAGCGCGGTCTCCGCAGCCTGCTCCAGGTTACTGCACAAACAAACAAACAAACAAACATAGTGACATTTCTAACAACAGTGGGGCCTGGTCCATGTTACTGCACAAACAAACAAACAAACAAACATAGTGACATTTCTAACAACAGTGGGGCCTGGTCCATGTTACTGCACAAACAAACAAACAAACAAACATGGGGATGCGACAACATTTCTAACAACAGCTAGGCCTGCTCCAGGTTACTGTACAGGCAAACAAACAAACAAACATGGGGATGTGGCAACATTTCTAACAACAGTGGGGCCTGCTCCAGGTTACTGCACAAACAAACAAACAAACATGGGGATGTGGCAACATTTCTAACAACAGTGGGGCCTGCTCCAGGTTACTGCAAGAACAAACAAACAAACAAACATGGGGATGCGGCAACATTTCTAACAACAGTGGGGCCTACTCCAGGTTACTGCAAGAACAAACAAACAAACAAATATGGGGATGCGACAACATTTCCAACAACAGTGGGGATATATTTTCCTTGACGTGTAATCTGTAATTCTTCAGGGCTTACAATACTGGATGCATATATGCAGTTTTGTGCACCCAAATTTTTCTGTGCACCTATAAAAATTTAGGTTGTTATGGCCAGATGGTTGGCTTGTAGAGACTTGGGCAAGTTTGACTGTAGTTTGAAAAGTCATCCTTCACTTGAACTACCCAATCATAACAGACACACTGATTTAGTGTCATTGCCACCAAGTACTTACATGTACTTATTTCATTTGTACTTTTGCCTTCAAGGACAGAATATAATTTACTATCGAGGATGATACGTCGATGAAGGTTAGGCATCCAGGTAATAAGATATGCCAAAAACAGTTACTCAAACAACTGGGTATGATTTTGGAAACCGTCTCCAAAATCATATACAGTTGCTTGAGTAAGTGTTTTTGGCATATCATGATGATTATTGAATTCATCATTAAGAGATAGAGGACACAGGACTAGAGGGTGTTGAACTGTCCTCAGTCATGCGAGACAGGAACTTGTGGAGGCACTTTGTAGACAAACTAAACTGAAGTGATCATTAAGAGACAAGAGACCCACCCGATCTTGATGTAGGCCTTGACTTTCCCGGTGTCTGCGATGCGCCCGACGTACTTGTTGGCCTCGTATCTGTTACTGTACTTCAGACACACGTCGATGAACGGCTGCAGAAGGAGGCACAACAAACAAGGAATCAAACATCTAACATCGTTTTTGTTTATTTGGATTTTCCACAAAGTGGAAGGGAGGGCAAAACAGGTGCATAAGCCCTCCCCCATACAAAAAATACAACAACAAAGTATACATTTCAAAGTTAGCAATATATAAAAATAAACAAATCAGACAATAGAATAGTTAAGTAAATTTTAAGTTTTTGAAATATACATGTAATATCATAGTTTTGGGGAGCTTCTTAGTTTATTCCTAGTTGTGGAATTCTGGCTGATTCTGTGGAAGAGAATGCATTTTCCCACAGGCTCCCATAAGGCAACAGACATGCAGGACATTGGGACCTTTCGGGGACCTTTGACCTAACTTCCTGTCCGTGTCCCCGACATGCCTAACATGTCGAAATAACTACAGAAACACAAGCAAACACACAAACAGACACACCTAACACAAAACCTACATATACAGAGGCAAAAATTTGCCATCAAGCCTTGACTACATTGTGTGTGCTATCAGCCCTTCCCAACCAAGGTTGGCATTGGGTTGGAAATAGCCTGGAGTCCATCCTAGTCTAGCTCCTCAGATCGCATCCAAGCAGAATTCAACTTTCCGAACTTTATTTTTTTCAAATTTACAGTCAGATGGCACAGAGGGCTTCTAAAGACTCAAGGCTTTACCTCGCCATGGAGGAAAGAGTAAGCTGAAGTCTCACCTCGTAGCCAATGGGTGATTTCTTGCTCTTGGCGAAACGGTCCAACTCCGCCCAATCACTGCCCTCCGCTAGAGCCTGGATCTTCAGCCACCAGAACCTGGGGGGAAAGGACAAGTCTGGTCACGAACTCTGGGTGGGGTTATAGAGGAAGGGTCAAGGGTCAGGTCACAGAACCTGGATCTTCAGCCACCAGAACCTGGGGGGAAAGGAAGGTGTGGTCAGGACCTCAGGGGTGGGATCATAGGGGAAGGGTCAAGGTCAGGTCACAGAACCTGGATCTTCGGCCACCAAAACCTGGGGGGACAGACAAGTCTGGTCACGAACTTTGGAGCAGGTTATAGGACAAGGGTCAAGGGTCAGGTCTTAGAGCAGGGGAGAGGGATACTGACCTCATTTTTGGTGTCTTGAAATCCTGAATTATGAAAATTCTGTACAAACCTCTTAAACAGCACTCTGAACTCCTTAAATCTTAAGAAACTGTCCGTACCTCTTATCCGGGAGCTTGAACTCCTTGCGCAGCTGCTCGGCGAGCTTGTGGTTTCCCTCGGTGGTGAGCTGTGAGATGGTGTCGTGTAAGGACAGGTCCAGGTACGGGCGCTTCAGCTCCTCCTCCAGCCGCATCTGGTACTTCAGCAGACGCACCTGCTCCTCCGTCACCTGTGCAGGCGAAAGTTGTTTGTTTGCTTGTTTGTTTACTTCCCAGAAGGAAAACAATAGTGTGCGTAGTCCAGTGGTAAGCTACCCTGCCTCTGGACTAAGAGGTTGGGAGTTCGAATCCCAGCTGTTATCCATCACCCGACATGCACGCTACTGGAGAGGGTCGCAGTCCTTAGGACGGGACGTTAAGCTGTGGTCCACGGTTCATTGTGCTTGCTGAAAAGAACTAGGGGAATTTCCCCGGTACAATGAACCTGGAAATACTGTACATAGCGTCTACCTTCTCTGTCACAACCAGTGGAAGAATAGCTCTTCAGTGGAAAAAAAAAGGAATTTTTCTTCACATTTGGATGTGATCGGCAAGTAGGAAGTTGTCAAACATTTTGAATGTCCGACCCTGAAAACTGTTGAACCGACCTTGGCAGCAAACTCGTTCCTGGCCTTGGTGTAGGCCTCCTGGGCTTGCTGCAAGGCACGCAGGCGCTCGTCCATCCTCTGTAAACAAACAAACAAACAAACAAACAAAATGTTGAGATGATTCGTTCCATTGACAGTTTCACTCTAATGACCCTGCAGTTGGACAACTCTGGCACGTTTTTTTGTTATTTATTTGTTGTTTGTTATTTACAGTTTATTTGTTGTGTATTTACCGTCTCGTTGTAGCTGTCCATGACCCTGCAGTTGGCTGATTCTTGGAAGTTGTCCTCCTGGTAGTACAGGTCCTGCAGCATCTCTCGGTTCTGTTCCTTGCAGTACTGAAAGGGGAACATCGCAAAATACGCAAATTACTGAAATATGAAATTATTTCAAGTATGAACATAAAACGTGGCAAAAACCTCCTTTCTGAAACATCTGACTCTTAAGAAAATTTATTCGGTTGGATTTACCATTACAGTACTAACACTCATAAAAATAACTCAATAATCAACTTTTCTGCAGTCTCTTTTGCAGCCTTCTTCAGGTCTGAATGACCCAGTAGTTAGCTCATGTGACCTCATCCACACAGAGGTCAGCAAAGCCAATAACCCCAAAATCAATCCCAGTCGAGTGATTGGTCTTTGAAACAGGCTTGCTTTGCCGCTAGAAGGCTAAAATGAAAATAAACAAACAAATAAATAAACAAACCTGCAGGTAGAGGCTCTGTGCCGTTGGAAGGTTCCGGATGGTCATGAGGAAGTCTCCCAAGGTCAGCTTCTCCTTGAGGTGCATCACTACAGTGTAGACTGGGTGGGGAGGGGGGCGTGGGGAGGGGGGCAGAGTTTATTTCTACAAGCTGTCTTAACCTCCCTGCTGCCTAACCCCGTACCAAATACAAATTTGGTGCCAAATGGCTACCTTAGCAGGCTGAAGGTTAACTGTACGCAGAAGTATTGATCCTGTAGATTGATTCCTTATTCATCAGTACAATGTCCCTCAAGTCAATGTCTTAAAATGTCTTAAAAAGTTTTGTATACAATGTATGTTCAGGCAGCTAGTTAATTGTCACAATGTGGAGTTGTGTAAGAGTGACACAAATACAATAGGCTGTACAATATCTATTTTAACTGATCTTGTCAAATAAAATGATAATCTAAACTTAATTGCACAACAATTGCACAAAGCACAACATATGTCATCTACTGCTATATAGCAAACAAACTATAGACTAATCTATCTTCCATGATTAAAAAAAAAACACAAATATATTTCAGACAAATGTTCAGACTTCCGTCCTACCCAGGTCCGTGTCTCCACTGTCCACTGCCTTGGCTAACGCCAGCTGGTCTCTTCCCATCTTCATCAGCAGCGGAACCTGCTCAGCAGACTTGGGCTCGTATTCCAGCAGCTGGGGTCGGATTACAGGTGGGGGTCAGATCACAGGCAGGGGGTCGGATTACAGGCAGGGGTGGGATTACAGGCAGGGGGTCAGATTACAGGCTTAGATTACAGGCAGGGGGTCAGATTACAGGCAGGAGGTCAGATTACAGATTTTCATTTTTTTAAACTTAAAGGAGGAGGGTCGAGCATAACTAAAGTTCTCCTCCTGCACATTGTTTTATCTTTACTTCCCTGTTTTTTAAATGTTTTTCGTGTGAATAAAATCTTAAAAAACGGTCCGTACCCTGATGGCGAGCTCAGTCCTGCCGCATTCCGCAGCCTTCGCAGCGATCTCCGAGTACGAAATCCCCGGCGTGTCGCGCAGCTTCTCGTTTATCGACCGGGCAATCAGCTCATCATCCACGTGAGTCTGCTGCACCTGTGGGGACATCAGGAGAGACAGGGCAACGGTCAAACCTGGCCTTCGCATATTCTCCTAGTCACTCTCACATAACACACAGGGCAACGGTCAAACCTTGCCTTCGCATATTCTCCTAGTTACTCTCACCTAACACACAGGTCAATGGTCTAATTCTGCTGTCATACATGTATCTTCTCAAAGTCACTATCAAGACACAAGAAGTTATGTGTTGTTTGTTTGTTTTTTACTAGCTTATAACAGGCCCAGTGTGCCAGGATTTGTTGTGTGTGTGTGTGTTTGTGTGTGAGTGTGTCCGTACCTTATAACAGGCCCAGTGTGCCAGGATGTGTCTGTTTGTTTGTTTGTGTGTCCGTACCTTATAACAGGCCCAGTGTGCCAGGATGCGACTGACCCCCTCCGCCTCCGGCATCTTGAGGTACTGACAGATCCTTATCGCCAGCGGGTACTGTCGCCTCAGCACCAGTCTGTCAATCAGCACCGGCATAGACAGCTGCTCGAGTCTGGGCCGGGTTAAGGCCGGACATGACATGTTTTTATAGCTGCGAGGGTGTGCGATCACTGTGTGTCAAAAAACTAGCCTGGGCGCCATCCAATTTGCTATGGGGCACCGTACACTAGCAGGCAGTGGGTTCTTGAGTTTACATGCAGCTAAACCACATCCAAACTTGAAACTTTTATCTGAATTGTGTAAGAATTTACAATTAAAAGTGTTGTACGTTCTACCGGTCAGTCATTGTAATATACAAAACATTGATGTGTCTTAATGATAAAAATGATAATTACATACTAACAGTAAAACTCTTACTGGATACAGAATAAATGTCTGGGTAAAACATACAAAAGCTACCAAAAACATAACCTCCCAGGCACAGGTAAGAAGAATACTGTGCACTAGTATGTACAGAATGATGACTTTTACAACATGTTAATAAGTATACAGTGCTTGTACCTACACGTACAAGACATTTACAGACACAGTCTGAGTGTTATCTAAAAGGATACTGTGCGCAGGAGAGAGGGATCCCGATGGTGAAGTCTCGGACGGAGTTCAGCACGCGCAGCGTCCGACACATGCGGACAAACGGTTCTGGGTTCATGTCGCTCAGAAAACACTTCCCAAACGACGCGGCCTGTAAGGAAAGAACAACCCAGAAACAGGAACATTTGTTTTAGTTACTACTATGCTCTCTTTGTTTTAGTTCAATTCAGTTTATTTGTTTATTAACAAACATTCAACCATACATAACCAGAAACCTGTACTAGTGCACATACTCTGAGTAACATCTTCTGGTTCTGACCTTACATGTTTGTTTGTTTGTTTGTACCCTTAGTAACATTCTCTGGTTCTGCTTGTTTGTTTGTTTGTTTGTACGTACCCGTAGTAACATCCTCTGCGTGGTCGGTTCGTGCTCACACCCGGCTGCCTGGATACACTGGTCCACCGCCACCTGAAGCCGGTCCTGGATCATTCGGATGTACTCGTCCGCCTTCGGACTGCCGTTCTGCAACAAACATTGTTTGATAAACCTTCCCTGATAAACCTTCGGTGCTTTGGGCACGTTAGCACGTCGGCAGAACGTACTGCACCTGCGCGGAACCCGTAATGTATTGTGCATAGCACGTTGGCAGAACGTCTCATGTAAGGTCGAATTTGCGTACATAAGGGTGACATCCCGTCTGTAGTTTTCGAATGTTGTGTAGAAAAAGATATGGTCTGCAACAGGCAAAATTCTGATGCAACGTTGACCAAAAATCCAGCGAAAATCCAGGTTTTACGCAGGCGCAGTACGTTCTGCCGACGTGCTGGGCAGGTTAAGCGTGCCAGTGGTCGCACCAACACCATCACAGACTAACAGTTACCAGGCAACAG
This sequence comes from Branchiostoma floridae x Branchiostoma japonicum, assembly GCA_013266295.2. NCBI lineage: Eukaryota > Metazoa > Chordata > Leptocardii > Amphioxiformes > Branchiostomatidae > Branchiostoma > Branchiostoma floridae x Branchiostoma japonicum. The sequence goes on along the minus strand of CM023831.1, from coordinate 277,347 downwards.
AGGTCATGGTAGACCAAAGAAGACATGGATGGAGTGCATCCAAAATGACATTAGAATGTGTCCAACATTGACCCACAGGACAGGGTCGCATGGAGACATGGAGTCCAGTCTAGCCGACTGCTGAGACCCCTGAGACAGGGAAGCCAACAGCAGAATAATCAAAGCCCGGATATGTATGTATGTATGTGTGTATATATATATGTATGTATGTATGTATGACTGTATGTACGTATGTAAGTATGTATGTGTGTATGTATAATGTATGTTCCCTATGCTGCTACATACCAGTACAAGTACATGTATTGAACTACTACACCTGTATGGACAGTTGAGACCTCACCTGTGTTAAACCAGTAACATACCTGGAACTCCCTCGAGGCTTCATACAGCATGGCACCTGGCTCAATGGATCCGATCTTAAACACACACTCGACAACACCTGAAGGAAAGGAACAGATCTAAAGTCATGTAGCTGTATATGATTATGACATAATTATGATATTAAAGAAGAAATGAAGAAACTATCGATTTCAGTCCATAACCTCCTATGATCAACTGATAAAATGAAAAGTTTCTGTTTTTGTTAAAAGCAGACAGAAATCTGTTTGTGTTTCATAAGAAAAAAGTCTGTGGGGTTTTAGTTTAGACAGAAATTTGTGTGTCCATACTATGTTTAATAAGGAACAAGTAAAATCTGTTTGACTTACTTGGAACTTTATGCAGAAACTCGTGGCTGTAGTTACTGAGGATTCGGAGTCCGTCCAACTCTGGGACAAGATGAACTGTGCTGTCCACATTGTACTTCACATAGTCCTTCCCTGGCCCAACCATCAGCAGTATGTTCTCCCAGTAACCTACTATAGCACCTGTGCCACACCTGCAGGACAAAGGACAGGTGTTACAGGTGTTTCAGGTGCACTGTACCGACTATAGCACCTGTGCCACACCTGCAGAACAAAGGACAGGTGTTACAGGTGTTACAGGTGTTTCAGGTGCACTGTACCAACTATAGCACCTGTGCCACACCTGCAGAACAAAGGACAGGTGTTACAGGTGTTACAGGTGTTTCAGGTGCACTGTACCTACTATAGCACCTGTACCACACCTGCAGAACAAAGGACAGGTGTTACAGGTGTTACAGGTGTTTCAGGTGCACTGTACCAACTATAGCACCTGTGCCACACCTGCAGGACAAAGGACAGGTGTTACAGGTGTTTCAGGTGCACTGTGCTGTCCACATTGTACTTCACATAGTCCTTCCCTGGCCCAACCATCAGTAGAATGTTCTCCCAGTAACCTACTATAGCACCTGTGCCACACCTGCAGGACAAAGGACAGGTGTTACAGGTGTTTCAGGTGCACTGTACCTACAGCTGTACTATAGCACCTGTACCACACCTGCAGAACAAAGGACAGGTGGTACAGGTGTTACAGGTGTTTCAGGTACACTGTACCTACCATAGCATCTGTGCCACACCTGCATGAACAAATGACAGGTGTAAACTCACCTGTATCACACCTTGGAGTCAAAGACACAGGTATCCGCCCTGTTGTTACAATAATTCCTGTTCAAAAAAGTAGTTGTTGTTGTTGTTTTGTTGTTGTTTTTCTCAAAATGTTAGATACATGTACAGATACATATAGAAGCCTCACTGGGTACTTACCAGGCCAGCTGCTTGGGTCTCTGTGGACATTTGGTGTCGAACTCACAGTACGCTCTCTGTGTGGGAACAGGACACAAAACGTCAACACTAGTAACCACGACAGCACAAAACTTTATAGTAAAACAGGTGTCCACTATGCATACCTGTAAGTAGTACAAATTCCTGCAGAATTGCTAGAATGTTTCCAAACTGTTTACATGCCATACTATCAGGCTAGCCACTCAAGAGTCGCCAAAAATGAATTTTGAGCCCTGCAAAGAAGCGGACACCCCAGGTTCAGGGTCAGGGTGTAAGAGTCAGGGTCAGGGTTAGGGTTGGGGTCAGGTTCAGGGTCAGGGTTTAAGGGTTAGAGTTAGAAGTGGATGTTTACCGCATACTATCCTCTGACCAGGACACATACAAAGATGCTCAGACTCAGCATTGCAGACACAACATCATGGTGTATTCACTCTGCTTCGTGTACATTCAGAGTGCCCCCTCTGGGGTCCAGTGCGCATGTGCACCTTCAGTGGCGGGAAACCATAGGTCTAACATTCCCTCTTCTTTCTTTGTACATTGTGTCACTATAAACATTCGTAAATAAACTGAATACAGCAGCCCTGTGTTGGTGAACAGGGTTAGGGTTAGGGTTACATGTAGGTTTGGGTTAGGTTTAGGGTTAGGGTTACGGTTAGGGTAAGGGTTAAGTTTGGGGTTTGGGTCAGGGTTAGGGTTAGAGTTAGAAGTGGACACCTCACCTCGAGGTCTGAGGACCCGATCCACAGCAGCCCAGTGTTGGTGAACAGAGCCAGGTACTTGTTGTTGAATGACACGGCCATTTCTGTGTAAGCCTCCACCTGCTGACTGACCGGCGCCAGCTGGGAACAACAAACAAACAAACAAATAAACACACAAGCAAACATTTAGGAGTGCCAGCTGCAATGGTATTGCTCTAATTCTGTGGTGCCCAAACAAACTGTGTTTAGAGACCTCAAACCAGTAGACAGCACTGTAGTACTGCCAACCATGGTCCAACAATAATGCCACTCTGTAGTGTGGAGGTACCGAATGATAACACACCTGTACCTGTATACAGCAGGTGTAAAGTGAGGCACCTGTCGGGAGTACTGCAGGTGTAAAGGATACACACCTGTCGTGAGTACTGCAGGTGTAAATGTTACACACCTGTCGAGAGTACTGCAGGTGTAAAGTGTCAGGTACACACCTGTACCTGTATACTGCAGGTGTAACAGTTACACACCTGTCGTGAGTACTGTCCGCCGTGGTCCAGCAGGTACAGGTCGTTCTCCCGTGCCAGCAGGACGCGCGACTGTCTGTCCTGGGAGATCACCACCCAGCTGCTGGGAGGGGCGTCCAGACCTGTACAGCACACAACAAAATCAAGTCATTCCGCCATCTCATATTAACAGTTAACCATAGCATGAGCGTCCAGACCTGCAGATCACACAACAAAAACAAGTCATAGGGTATAGAATTTTCTTCTTACACAACCAGTAAAGTTCTCACCTGCAAAAGCGCCACTTACTTTGGCAATAAATAGCAGCAAGATGCAGATCCTCCACTCAGAAGCTCCGAGGAAGGTGTCTGATAGACATCGAAACGTAAGCAGGTGAGAACCCTACTGGTTGTGTAAAAAGAAAATTCTATACCCTATGTATCTGCCAACCTAATGAAACTATTTACGGAAAAACAAGTCATTCCGCCATCTCATATCAACAGTAAACCACAGCATGATGGCAGCTTCAAGGCAGCAACTTCAACAAGATGGAGGCGGCTACCTGTGAAAGAACAAAGAAGGCGTACAACAAAACATGTATTGTGTGACCCTGACCACTCTGGTTCCCTTGTATAACCTCAATGAAAAGCAGCCTGCAGGCTGATTTAAGCTTCTCATAATTACACAAATTGCCAAACGAACAAATAGCAGTTATGTACTACAGGGGTCTCCTACCAATGTACAGCTACCCTGGGTCTCTCACCAATGTAAGGGCTACCAAAGGCCTTTCACTAATTTTGGGACTTCTACTTTCCATGGGAATCCCCCACCAGGGGTCTCCTACGGGTGTTACCGTCCCCTGAGGTCTCCCACGGGTGTTACCGTCCCCTGTGGTCTCCCACGGGTGTTTCTGTACCTGGCACGTCGGCCATCCTGCGAATGCGTGGTTCGTCCACGTTGTTGACCATGAAGATGCGGTAGGAGCTGGTCATGACGGCCAGGCCGGTGCCTTGGTGGCTGTTAAAGATCCGACAGTCTCGGACCTTCATCTCCTTTGCTTCCTGCCCAGGAAAAAATTACGACAACACTAAACACACATATTTGTAGTACACATATACATTCTGTTGTATGATTTACTAGTATTTATCTATATAATTTTACTTTTACCTTTATCATCTCCCACTCTGATTTTAATTCACATTAAATAATTTTTTTTGTTAATTCAATCAAGTGCATATGATGCAATCCCTTCCTCTGGCATCTTCTTCTTTTCCTTTCAAACCTCTGTCATCCTTCCAGTACCTAAAGAAAACTATGCATGGTTGCAAACTTTTTTCTTTGGAAACAGACAAAAATTGATGCTTGCATAGGTGTCATCAACATAATCATGTCAGTGTGGCTTTGTTTGGATATGGCAGGTTGAAACCTTCATTGGTGGGACATGTCATGTAACCTGTATCTTTTTCTTGTTCGTTTGTTTGTTTGTTTATTTGGGTTTTTTACAACGTGAAAGGCGTCTCACCCTGACCTCTTCCCTCATGACCTCAATGGAAAGTGGCAAGCAGTCTGATTTCAGTTTTTCAAGAATAAACAAAGGCTCAAACAAACAAACAAACAAACAAACAGGAGGTACTCACGGTGCCCATGCTGAAGGTGCGTTTGAACTGGCCGAAGATGTCGTACACGAGAACACTGCCGTCCTCCTGAACACACAGCAGCTCCTCACTACACGACCAGCCCAGGTGGATCACATGACCGCTGTTCCACTGCACAAATAAGGAAGGTCAAAGTTCACGTGTGTCACATGACCACTGTTCCACTGCACAAATAAGGAAGGTCAAAGTTCACGTGTGTCACAAGACCACTGTTCCACTGCACAAATAAGGAAGGTCAAAGTTCTGTCACATGACCACTGTTCCACTGCACAAATAAGGAAGGTCAAAGTTCATGTGTCACATAACCACTGTTCCACTGCACAAATAAGGAAGGGCAAAGTTCACATGTGTCACATGACCACTGTTCCACTGTACAAATAAGGTCAAAGTTCACATGTCAAATGACCACTGTTCCACTGCAAAATAAGGTCAAAGTTCAAATGTAAACAGTACCTGATAAAGCTCGGGATTCAAATAAGCTTTCTTCACAAACTGGTTCGTTTGTTCATTCCCTACTGGAGGAAGTGTAGATGTAGATGACAGGACTGACAGAACAAGCTAGTTTGATCTCACCCTGCCCTGCACCCCCCTCCCGCTCCCCCCTAGCATTACCCTCTAACACCCCCAGCCCCCCTGCTTACCCTAATGGAAGATATCTCCCTGCCGGAGGAAGTGTAGATGTAGATGACAGGGCGGATGCTCCCCTGAACCCGCACTAGTTTCGTCTCGTCCCGGATCAGCGCGACCGGTCCACCGTACGGCGCCGCGGCCACCACGAACTTGTCCAGGTCGATGTCGCGCCAGCCCAGGGAGTAGATCTCCTGCTTCCTACAACCGGCACGGGGGAAATTCACGCTAGTGTTAGCCGGTATGAGGGAAGATCTCAAACACAAAATCAATGTTCGAGTGATTTCATGTTTGAGGTCTTCCCCTTATTTGGGTTTGAGGTGTTCCCTCATACCAGCTACACCAGTACAAGGCCTTCTCTCAGTATATTGAGAATTGAGTAAGAGAAAGCTTTGTACAAATTTGAGAACACAGAGACTTTGCATATGTGAATCTACAAACACTTCCTATGTACTACAACATGTGAGCGCAGGGTCAAAACATAGAGAGTCAACTATCATGAACTGGTACCAAGTGTCAAACCTAGCACCTAGAGATCCACGTGTACTATACGTATGTCAATGTAAAAAAAGGATAACAACATCAACAACAAAATTCAGCCTTGATAATATTTACTGTTTAAAATCTTGGGAACAAATAGAGCTGCCTACTTGTCATTAATAATGAGCTGGGTCTCACTTGCTACCACTAGTACCAGTTCATGATGGTTGATTCTAGGGGTTTTGCCCTTGGTGGGTTTCAGAAGTTTAGATTTTTGTGATAATCATACCCCCTCCCCCCCACTCTCCCTCAACACACACACATGTAGGAATCAGACACTTTTTACTTATAAGTGACTTTTTTTTTCATTTATCTGTGTTCATTCACCTGTAGTCAGACCTTATAATGACTGCTGTTACACACAAAACACGTTCATGACGCCGTACACATTTTTTCAAGTGCTGCATCACAAATTTTCTACGATACGGGAGTCCTGTACATGGACCTGTTTGAGGACGGTGTACACCTCTCGGAAACTAGTTTTTTCCGCAACATAACGACATCACCAGCCCAAACCCTACTCTTTCCTGCAAGCTAACATATTTCTCTTTAAGCCCAGATGCAGTTTGTGGCTGTAACGTGGTCGAGTAAAAATCCCTGACCTGAAGAAAACTTGCCCCAGCGGGTTCCAATCGCCTGTCACATGCGCCATCTTGCTTCCTCCTCCCTATAGGTCAAAGGTCATCGTGTTACATACCTGATTACCCACACGGTGCACTGTATGTGGGCATGTAGGTGTTGTCACTTTTCAACACTCATGAAATGTGTGTGAATAGTATCGTTCTGCTAAAGTCACATACCTTCAAGTTTTCCTAACCATATACATGTAGTTTTAAAAAGTCACTAGTGATACACTTCTCTTATTATTAAAATTATCTTCCATTTCAGCAACCTCACACTACTAGATGTATATATTTACCTCATAATTATGGCCACATGGTTACTACTAGGCTAATCAAAATAGCCAACTTCCTTCCTCCATCATAACTTTCAAACTTTTTGAGATATTTTGGCTGAATTGTTGCGACATTTCAGTTTTTTTTCCCAAGTTGTTTTTTCTTCCATACACATACCTGACACAGAATTATCATAGGAAACAATCTGAAAACAATACAGAAGAATTCCTCCATAACATTTGGAATAAACTTTATTGATAGCATAAAAAATATCTTACATTGGACAAAGGAACACAAATCTTAAACTTATCAATATGTGAATAAGCTAGTACATGTATTACTACATTGTATTCATAGTATAGCTAACAGCCTTGCTTTGTAATTCACCTTTTCATAACATATTCTGATATCATCGAGGCCGAAAATTTTATTTTCAATAACAAAAGCCTGGTCATAAACCAACAACGGGGAATAAATAAAACAACAGTTCACAACTCCTGCAATCCCCTCTTATTAACCAAATAAAAAAATCTTCTGACAACAAGAAAAATTACACTTCAGAACAAAGAGAAAATATTAATAAAAGTTCACAATTTTCCTCCATTGTAAAATAAATGTCAGCTGGAGTAAATAATGAGTATAGAAAAAAAATTCTGTATCTTAAGAAATCTGACTTCCTTTAAAGGTGCTGACCCTTTCTTAATTTATCTGAGCAACGACATACAGTAAATCCTGTATACTACATTCTTCTTAATTACACATTAATGAAGGTATAAAATGATCAACGATGTTATCAATAATACCTCTAAACTACAAAGGTAAATAATCATCAACTATATAGGCTATAATAGGTTATATCAATAATCTATATTGGTCTTCATAACCTAGAAGAAGAATACATGCAGGAATTTTTCCTCATCTGGGTTCTCATTGGCTGTAACCCATGGCAACCATTACAAATTGGCACCACATCATTGGCTACCTAGAGTTGAGACGTTCTGTTTTCCTACCAGTGTTAGGGTGTTACCAGGGTAACCTGATGGGTGGGTTAACTAACTGTTGCCAGGGTAACCTGAGAGTGGGTTAACTGTTGCCAGGGTAACCTGATGGGTAGGTTAACTGTTGCCAGCATAACCAGAACAGTGACAGAACCCTGGAGATCTGGTACATAAGCAGACCTCCCATTGGCCGATGCTGCTGGCCTGTCGGCTGCCCTGATTAGTTCGTAGCCACTGCTTTCTGTTTTTGCTCCTTTATTTCCTAATAAGGAGTTGTTGGAGGTGACTGGAGGTCGTTCACTCCCAGGGTTTGGGTTTGGAGATGGTCCGGCGGAGCGTGTACCTGACCTGCGAACTGTGTGACCCCTGCGACCTGCTGACAGCCGCGCTCTGATTGGCTGGAGGGTTGCCGGGCGTCGGCTCGGTGTGCGGGCAGGGTTGCTGTTGGTCCTCCTCAGGTCTGACACTGTTGGTACAAACAGAGTAAATGTTGGTTACCACTTTTTCCTACATATAGGACCATTTTATACTTATCTAATATAGTACATGTATATTCAAATTGCAACAGTACAGGTGAGCACCAGGCAGCAGATTTAGCTGATGATGTGCACCACACATTACAATCATATAATACAACACTAATGCCAACAGTAAATACTATCAATACCTGAATAAACACTTTTGCAGTGAAAAACTTCAGCAAGGAAAACTGTGGCAATTTAGCTGAGAAATTTACCAAATAAGTCCCATACTAGTTAAAGATATTTTGTAAGGAAACAATGAGTATGGGAGCCCCTGGAAACTTAAAAAGGCTGAGATCTGAGCCTAGCTCTGTCTGACGCTGTTTTGAGAGATAGGAACACTCCACTTACAGTGCCATGACTTGTGGGTCGGTCTCACACCGGTGTTGTGGGTCTGTCTCACACCGGTGTTGCACCTCCAAAGCCTCCTTCACTCGCAGCAGTGTCTCATAGTTCCTCCTGCCGTGGATCTGGGGAAAACCAAGGACAAAATAAACAATCTGAGGGAAAAACACTGGAGAAAATTACCAACACAATCAGGGGAAATTAAGGGACAAAATAAACCAAAAAAACGAACAAAAAACAAAATAAACACAAAAGCTCTGACCAGCTATCGGGAAGCTTCAGGTGTAATAAAACAAGGATAAATCCAAAATCAAGCAATAACTCAAGTTCCTGAAACAGTCAAATACTCAGCTGTAGTCATTAACAACTGTTGATTCACTTCTTTTGCTGCTACTTTCTGTCCCTTCTGTTTTCTACGAGACAAATTCTTTTGTTTGTTTGTTTATTTCTGAGGTCCTACCTGCCAGTTAACTGTGAAGACTTCACTGTCGTGCGCCGAACTGCCACTGCTAGTCACGCCCGTCTTCTTCCGCTTCTTCTGAGACGTCTTGGAGTCTGGGAGAATTAAGGCAAGTCAGAATCTGGGCACGAAGTGTGAAATACATGTGGAATGGAAACCTGCACTAGTGACCACCTCTGCATAAGGACCATCTGGTCATTTGTAGCTGCTGTTTATTGCCCCAGAGATACCGGATAAACAGGTCAAAAGATCTGAGTGTAATCATCTGGTAAAATAACTAAACTAAACTGCTTTTTGGTGGTTCCTCACCTTTCCTTAGCATTGTATCTTTCCCAGCACTGTCTATAGTTGCCACCTGGGACTATTTCCTTCAAGTCCCCTGACAAATCCACAAGCTGGGGGATAATATTAAGTCCTAGAGACTACAGGACTGTGACCTGCTGGCTGCCGTGGAGGTACATACTAAGTGGCACCAGCACGTCGGCAGAACGTACTGCACCTGCGCGAAACCCGTAATGTATTGTGCACAGCACTTTGGCAGAACGTCTCATATAAGGTTGTATTAGAGCATATAAGGTTGACAGCCTGTCTGTAGTTTTCAGATGTTGTATAGGAAAAGATATCGTCTGCAACAGGCAAAATTTTGATGCAACGTTGACCAAACATCCAACGAAAAACGTGAAAAATCAGGGTTTTGCGCAGGCACAGTACGTTCTGCCGACGTGCTAGTGGCACCTCATACAAGGATGAGCCGAACTGAACTGAACAGACTTAAGTACCTGTCATTGGTCGTTTCTTAGACCCGGGCGCGGGCTGCGGAAGGAGTCCCTCCTCGTCTTGTTCTCGGTCTCGGCCCGGGCAGGAGCAAATCTTAATCTTCACGGCCTGGCGACCTAAGACCGCGCCGCTGGGGGACAAGGAAAGCACAGTTATGTAACAAGGAACAAGAATGAAGTAATTATTTTAAGCTGATGTAATGTTATGTGTCATGTCATTATGCTACTAGCCTAGTGTGGTCAATGTATCTATGTTTTGTATATTTTCCTGTGCGTCGTAATGTGTGTTAGAACGGACCACAGGAAGAATAGCTGCAGTCTTGTACATGTAAGCTAAATGTGGATCCCAATAAAGTCAAGTCAGTTCAAGTCAAGAAGCTCCTTTCAAGTTAATACCAGTATTCAGTTCTACGATTCTTTTTTGTTTTTTTGTTGTAGTGCAAGAAAACAAAACGACTGAATGTCAAAAGGACCTCTTCAAACTGCCCTCATCTGTCCAGTGTCTTAGAGAAACAAAAAGCATCATGCTTGAGACAACAGCTGTCACTTGAGAGCACTCATGAACAGAGAACTGCAAGCGAAGCACATGTAGTTCTACAGCATGGCAGTTAGTGAAGATTAAGTTCTGTGAACATGTTCGTTTTCCTCAGACCAGGAAATTTTGCTACTGAGAAGACAAAGTGAATTACAAAAACACTGCATGCATGCACAGTACCCCCCCCCCCGCTGAGAGACCCCCCTACAGAACACCCCCCTTACCTGGAGTCCTCCAGTGTGAAGACCACTGCCATGCTGCGGCGGTTCAGACAGGTGCTGCGACACATGAACTTGTACAGGATGGTGGACCACTCCGTACCAGCTGTAAACAAACAAACAATAAATAAATAAATAAACAGCCTTTGTTAAGACTAAAAAAACAAACAAGCAAACCTTTTGGGTGCTCGTACGGGATGATGACGGAGTGCCTCCCCATGGAGGGGTCCTGCCGGTACTCGACAGCACCTTGTTAAGACTAAAACAAACAAACAAACAAACCTTGCGGATGCTCGTACGGGATGATGACGGAGTGCCTCCCCGTGCAGGGGTCCTGCCGGTACTCCACAGCCTTGCCCTTGCAGTGCAGGAAGTGTGCCGGGGGGTCGGCGTTGTTGAAGTCGTTCTCGCGGTGCGTCGCGCAGCGCTTGACGGGCAGCCCGATGTGCTCGTGCTTCAGGTACACGGCCATGGCGCGGATGATGCAACCCGCGGGAGGGGGGCGAACCGTCTTGAAGTTGAAGGGACAAATCTGGAGACGGGAGAGAAAAAGTCTTAATTCTTTAAGAACAACAGCTGACAAAGTGTTCAAAGTACAACCAATGGAGACTGTCTTGAAGTTGAAGGGACAGATCTGAAGACGGGAGAGAAAAAGTCTTAAGTAGAGTAGGAGAGAACAACAACAGGTAGGTGACAAATTTTCATTCTTAAGTACAACCACTGGAGACAGGAGAAAGTCTTAAGTACAACAACTAGAGAGGGGAGAGAAACTTTAATTCTTTAAGAACAACAACAGGTGACAAAGTTTTCATTCTTAGGTACAACCATTGGAGAGGGGAGAGAAAGACTTAATTCTTATGTACAACAACTGGAGAGGAGAGAAATTCTTAATTCTTGAGAGCAACCACTGAAGACTTGAGTGCAACCACTGAAGACTTGAGTACAACCACTGAAGACAGCAGAGAATTCCTTAATTCTTGAGTACAACAACTTCTTGAGATGAGTCTGACTGCCAGACACACCAGCACTCGACAGAAAATGTACAGCCTTAGTTCCCCATCATAAACATTTTCTTAAGAAGTAGATAAGATTTTGCAAATTCCCAAATCTTTAAGAACAGAAGTGTGTAGAGCAGGAGCACGTCGGCAGAACGCACTGCGCCTGCGCAAAACCCTAATTTTTCACGTTTTTCGTTGGTTGTTTGGTCAACGTTGCATCAAAATTTTGCCTGTTGCAGACGATATCTTTTCCTATACATCATCTGAAAACTACAGACAGGTTGTCAACCTTATATGCTCCAATACAACCTTATATGAGACGTTCTGCCAAAGTGCTATGCACAATACATTACGGGTTTCGCGCAGGTGCAGTACGTTCTGCCGACGTGCTGAGAGCAGGGAGCTTTCTTTACCTTGTTGAAGTCAGCGTAGAGCATCTTGCAGGGTTGGGACCAGGTCCAGGCCAGTTTCTTGGACTTGGGTTTGAGGGTCTGCGGGGGGAAGCCCACCTGGAAGCTGAACGGTCCAGGGTACACCGTGGTGGACGGGACGTCCGAGGAGGTCGCCGAGGGGCCAGGGGTCACGCTGGAGGTCACCTGCGGGGACTGGATTGCACAGGGAAACAGTTACTCAAGAAAACTGTCAGACGTTTCAAGTAGCATCCACTACTTTTTCTTAGTGATTATTGGTTTGGACTTGGACTGGTCCTACAAAGTATGAATTTTCAATTAGTTAAACAAACAACTGCCCATACATACCCTGTCCTGTCCCTCCATTCCTGGTGTTCCTGTGTCTTGCTCAGACTGGTCCTGCAGGGTACAAATTTTCTAAGTCTTCTGGACGACATTCTATGTATTGGATTATTCACATTTCTTTGTTTAAATAGATTTCTTAAAAGAGACTCTATGCCACTAGCATACTGAATGTATCTTTAGATGTGACAACTCTCTCAATGAAAAAATTTGGTAAATACGTACATGCTTTGATTTTAATAATGACACTGAAACCCATGATTAGCCATAAGACATTACAAATTTACTTATATCAGGCCAGGGCTTCAATCATGTAACCTGTATCAGTGTTAATACTTTTTTGTTTGACCCTTTCCTCATGACCTCAATGAAAAAGGGTGATTTGAGCTTCTTTTGAGAAAACAAACAAACAATAACAAACTTACGGAATGCTGGCTGTAGCAGTGGTCGTTGCTAACGTTTCGAACGTTCCCTTCCATTTGCTGGAAGAACTCGCCCATGTCACTGGAAAAAGGAAGCAGGCTTCCTTCAAACGGTTGGACACTACGGAATCAAGCACACGGCAACCGAACAATTCAATTCCTTACAAAACATTCAACATAGAAATCAACAGTATGGGATACTAGTAGTAGTACCACAAAAACCTTTCAATCAACAGTATACTATAGACTACAACAGACATATTTCCAGCTATTCAATTCCTTACAAAACATTTAACATAGAGATCTACAGTATAGACTACAACACACATCATTCCAGCAATCCAATTCCTTGCAAAACCATTAACATAGAAATCAACAGTATGGGATACTACTACTAGTGCCACAAAAACCTTTCAATCAACAGTATAGACCACAACACACATCATTCCAGCAATTCAATTTGTTACAAACCCATTAACATAGAAATCAACAGTATAGACTACTAGTACTAGTACCACAAAAACCTTTTAATTAACAGTATAGACTACAACAAACATCGTCCCAGCAATTCAACTCCTTACAAAACATTTAACATAGAGATCTACAGTATAGACTACTAGTACCACAAAAAACTTTCAATGAACAGTATAGACCACAACACACATCATTCCAGCAATTCAATTCGTTACAAACCCATCAAAATGGAAATTAACAGTATAGACTACGTACACTTGTTCAGGGTTGTTGACTCAGAATCTGAAGGCCCTGGGTTCGAATCCCTGGCAGCCCCTCTGTTGAGCCCTTGGGAAAGAAACTTTTATACCTAGTTCCTCACTTGACTCGGGTAAAAATGACTCCCTAGCTTCAGCCTCTCCGATGGGATGTAAAGCCCGCGGTACTTACCCGAAGTCGGCCTCGGTTATCGTGTCGTTCCACAGCTGCGCGAAGGTCGTTGGCGTGTCAGTGTCAAGGTCAGGGAAGGGCAGAGAATCCTCCATGGCGACTCTGAAACAAGGAGAAGACATTTCTATTATTTTGCATTCATTCGTTCATTCATTCAGATTTCTGACATTCAGCTTTGAACAAGCTGGCTACACAACAATACATGATCAGTACAGACTTATAGTACAGGTCAAATGTAGTGAGGCCTTTTCAACTAGACTGTGGGCCAAGTCTAAGCAAGTACACTGATTTCCAGAATAAATTATGCAGCTAAACAACAATGACTGGGATTCGAACTCTGAACCATCCAGCTGAGAAGCTACTGTACCCGCTGGGCAAGTCATGCCCAAATCACCACTGGTACAACATACATCCCCTACCATAGAGAGCCATGGCTCCTACTGTCATGCCTTCACGTCTTGGCTGAATCTTAAGAAACTGCTAGTCCCCTACAGGTTAGTCTGTGTAAGACACAGGAGCAAGCCCGGACATGTCTCCAGGACTCTTCTTGTTTTCCCGCGAACGGGGAATCCCCTCGTGTGACGTCATGCCACGAGGGACCGGCGAAAATTACCACAAGAATGGGCGGGTCTGTTTCCTAATTAAACCCTAATCACATTAATTACGCTGATGAACTCTCGGAAATCGGCTCTGTTTGATGAAGTGAGAGCGTAACTTTATTCTAATGACTGAACAAGTGTTAAACAGGAACTACAGACGGGCTGAAATAGTCGTTTTTGTTTCGCCCCCCTCCCACAGACGTTTCCCTTACGTCGGCAATATTTCAATTTAATTCTGTCCCAAATGAGCCACTTTCTAAACTAGGCTGGTGAGTCAACGGAGGCCAAAACTGTCCGTAACGACACAGACCGCGTCTAACATGTATGAATCATCACAATCAACCAACACGGCACGATAAAAGAGACAACATGACACAAAGAAAGCAGACTTTTTTTCAAGCCATGTGCTCTTGTCCAAAGGAAATTGTGCATGCACCGACCGGTGTGGTTTAGACATTGTTTACTTCAAGTTTCCCCGAAAACTCGCTCACAGAAATACCTTCCTCACGATCCTACAACCTTCAAGAAGGTTTACAAGAGAAATGGACACAATACGTCACCTGTAAGCGGACGGAATACTGTTATTTCCAAGCGCTTGTTGGTTGCACACGGACACCCACCTCTTGCAAAAGATCGTGCAATGCACACCGCGTGGTGCGGAAGTGTCGGCCGCCTCACAAATAAAGCGGAAAAATCCCTCCGCGATAACCAAACGAGACAGTTTCTAGATAATTTACACATTCTTGAAACATACAAAATAACTTGGGATGACATATGTAAAATCTATGTTCTATTAAATGGAAGAAATTTGCAAGAATGGCACAATAGAAGGCTGTCACTTGACGCAAGTCTTGCACAACAGGAAAGTAGTTCTAGTGTGTAAAGCGGCTGTGTGACAGGACTGTAGTTTACGATAAAGTCGCAAGAGGGGGTGAAGATACGGCGGTGATGTCACACTGGATTACCATATATGGTCACCTGGCCTGACCGGTCAAGCCAGCACGTCGGCAGAACGTACTGCGCCTGCGCGAAACCCGTAATGTATTATGCATAGCACTTCGGCAGAACGTCTCATATAAGGTCGAATTCGCGTATATAAGGGTGACATCCCGTCTGTAGTTTTCAAATGTTGTGTAGAAAAAGATATGGTCTGCAACAGGCAAAATTCTGATGCAACGTTGACCAAAAATTCAGCGAAAATCCAGGTTTTGCGCAGGTGCAGCACGTTCTGCCGACGTGCTGGTCAAGCCATACATCTGCTTGGAAAGCACCGGATTTGTCATCACCATAGCAACGTGTCATCGGGACAGACCATTACATATCGCGTGGGTGGGTCCAATAATTTCTTCCCGTTTTGTTGTTTTGTTGTTGTTTGTCATAACTGTTTTCCTGTTCTTCTTTATGCCCCCCAGTCTGTCGAAAGTAAACCAGCCACCTTCTTCCAAAGGGTTTGGGCCTTTTTTATTTAAATATTTATTTATTGATTGATATATATATATATGTTTTCTAACTTATAACCAACCAGACCCAAGCACCACTTCAAACACTCAAGACACTTTGACGAAAGGAAACCATCACACCATGATTGTTTTTCGCCACTCATCATTTATTGTTTCCCACTTCACGTTATTCAAACCACGTTCACGCGGTGAGCATTTGTTTGGGGTCCATGTTACAAAATGGTGAAAAGCATGGATACATCCCAATACATAGAAATCACTGTAACAATGTTAGATTGGCAGGTTCTCCAGGTACAAGGTTTGAATATACATGTGCTGTAACAATGGTAGGTTTACATATTGGCAATATTACATTTATATATTAAAACAATAGCAGAGTGACATATTAGTACACATCAGGTACAGAGTAACAAGAGTAGAATGGTATTTTCCTGTGGTTAGAGTTCGGCAGAGTTTTAACACTTGTAATTATAACAAGGGCTGAGTGAACATAGTCTGTAACGTGAGGTGCGACCCACTGTGGGGTCCCTACGAGGCTGGGAGCCAGACTACAGATGGTGGCTCGGGCATTAAAGCCATGGCGGCCAGGCGGTCCCTCCATCACCTTAACCCCTCACTGGTTTTAGACATTATCTTAGCCTCTTCCAGGCTTCGGAAAGCGGCTGGAAAGAGTAGAAATTGGCCAAAAAAGGCAGAGAATATGCTATGGGAGTTGGTCCTCTAAGTAAGATAACACTTACAGTTTGCCGCTAGCATCGTGAAAATAGGATTTGAGACTGAGATGGTGAGCGAGTGGTGTCATTTAACCGTCCATTTGATTAAGATTGTGGAAATTTGGTTTATACCAGGTACATGCTGTGGGGGGGGGGAGAGTGCTGAAGGGAACAGCCTGACCTCGGCGTTTAGATTGCGCCGCCTGACTTTTGGCTCAGCCAGTCGCGGTAGGCGGAGACCTCGGTGAAGACGCCGGGCTTGCCGGAGCAGGTGCCGGGGCCGAAGGACACCACGCCGATCACGTCGTACGCGCCGGAGCCGTTGTCACACACCAGCGGGCCGCCCGAGTCTCCCTGTGGAAAAAAACACGGGGGCAGAGACGTTAGGACTGGATAACTGTGAATGGGGGGGGGGGGGGGGGGGCGAGAAGCGTCAGGCTTGGAAAACTGTGAAAGGTGGGGGCTAGTAGGTGTAAAATAGTGAAGGGGGTCTAGTAGGTCTGAAGGGGGGGTGAGGGGGAGTGGGGAAAACGGTAGGCTTGGAAAACTGTGAAGGGGGGGGGGTATAGTAAGCTTGGAAAACAGGGGGGGGAGGGAAGGGGAAGCCGCACCAGAATCAAAGGCGCCATCCCCTCGTTTCACCTCAGTACAAACGCATTGGAACACCTGTGAACGCACATATGAAATACTGTACCAGCAAACAATCATTGACAATCAGGGCTCCACCGTAAAGCAGTGCCAGTGGTCACACCGCAATCCTGGTTAAGAAATCACAGAAATGACGAACAGAATCATATTAAGACTGTGCTTACCATGCAGGCGCTCCATCCTAGAGATGGTTCCCCGAAGCCCACCGCGTGGTCCGGCAGAGACCAATACTGTCCCTCCAAGGCACTAGCTGTCCATATTTTACCGGTCACCTTCTGCAAACGGTCCGCCAGAGTCTGGGCTGTGGAGCAGAGGAAAAAATACGGTGAGGGCGTGTGTGTGTGTGTGTGTGTGTGTGTGTGTGTGTGTGTGTGTGTGTGTGTATGTGTGTGTGTGTGTGT
>CM023831.1:245000-257500 GCA_013266295.2 Branchiostoma floridae x Branchiostoma japonicum | reverse complement strand
GCGGCGGCCAGCATCGCGCACATCAGGAGGGAAAAAGCCATGGTCGTCGTCAGTCTTTGACACAAACTGCAACAGACAAGAACGGAGTTTAGGTTAGTAGAAAGGTAAAAAGGACAGGCTCCGGCTTGGCCTGGTCGACGGTGTCTCCCAGGAGGCTCCCCGGCAACAGTGAGCGCCGCAGCCGCCCGGACAGCAGTCGGGCCCCGCTGACTTAGCCTGCATGGGAAACAGTTAAAGCTCTAACTCTTTCCCAGGCAGATTTAGTGTTGCCGACTTGCCGTGGCACCTGAAGGTCTGGGAGAGGCCGGTGGCCAGGTAACCTCCGGTCTGGCTCGGTCGGTCGTATCGTATCCAGAACCGTGCCTATTTCGTTCTATGCCTGAATGGGTTTGGGTTAGGTCCAGGCACGGTTCTGGTACTTAGTCTCCAAGTATCCAAGAATGTAGATTTACCTTAGGCACACTTCTGGATACGTGTGGACTATCCAGAACCATGCTCAGGCACTCTTTATGCAACAGGTCGATTTGCCGTGCCAACGGTAAAAGATAAAAGGTGGAACTCACCTGAAATCCAAAGTTTGACAGGACTGTCGGATCTGCTCTGGACGTCTCGCACACACGGGTATGTACCGCCCTGAGATGAGGTAAAGACGACCAGAAACGCTGGGATTTTAAACACATCGACGGATAAAGCACGTGGCAAAGGTGACCAATAGGCGGGCCTGAAGATGACGTGATAGCTGGGAAAATCGGGAGAAATTGCGTCGGCGTAACTTTACATAAGTGTCACGTGGTGAATGTCGCCAATCAGCGGGCTCGGGCTCCGGAAAATGATGCAACAGCTCAGAAAGATCGAGAACAACTGCGTTGGCGTATATTTGCATAATCCGTCAGCTCACATGGCACTGTCACAACAAAACGTGTTTCTGACGATCCGTCAACTCACATGGCACTGTCACAACAAAACGTGTTTCTGACGTAACGGCAGAACGTTGAATGAATGAATGAATGAATGAATGAATGAATGAATGAATGAATGAATGAATGAATGGTTTATTCCGATTAACTTAAAATCACTCGCAGCCATTTTGCTGAATTGTGGATTTTATCACAAAAGTAGACTAGCGCAAAAATGTGACATTGGTAACGTTGGGTGGATTACGAAAAAAATCTACCGCTGTATCCGAATGACGATTAATTCAAACTGCCTCAATTCGCAATTTTGAACACGGTTTTCACTCTGGTTGTTACTTAGTGTTGAGTCTTGTTTCTGTGTGAATAAAGGGATTTTCAGACCCATCGTCACTCCAGTCTTCGTATGACCCAACAGCACGTGCACGTCACTACAATAATGAGGCATTGCTGTCTATATATCGTTAATATCTGTTCTGTACACTCTTAATGGTCGGATTTAAGAGACTTCAGTGGACACATATAGGATGAAAGGGTTCAGTTGAGTGACTTTCCTCATGCCAGTAATGTTATAGAAGTATAAACCGGCATATTCGCACTACAAATGAGCCCATTGTACTTTTTATTTCATATGTAACTCGTCCTATTTCTCTGCGACCTGTGGGTCACTTCTCCAAAGATGATTTCGCAAGAGGGGACAACTTCGGCGTAAACACTTGAGAACTGTTGGATCCACCCCCTCTGGGAGAATGTTCACCCCTTGAGAGGGACACTGTGGGCGTTTGTAGCTAAAGTCGGTTCGCGCCGTTAAGCTGCTGGGAGCCAAAAGCCAGAAAGACCGAGTAAATCGCAGCTTGGTTTGTGTGGCAGCCTTGGTGGGAGATTTGGTGACGGTTTATTACTTAGCAGAAAAAACAACAGTCGTCCATTTACTGGATTAAGAAAAATATACTCTTCTCAGATCGATTAAACTACGGTTTAACCAGAAAAGTATACGTTTGAGTATGGACTAGGATATGCCGATCTTTTGTGCATGGTGGTCTGACTTCAACCGACATGTTCTCCACTAAAAATGAGCAGTATCTACTTTTTTTTCTTTTATCTGTGATTTTGTGTTTCTTTCCATAGATGATTTGGCACCGAGAGACCATTTTCTTCGTAAACACTTGAGATATGTTACTACCAGGGGATTAAGGTGTGTGAAAATGCGGATTAGAATCGGGTTGTTTTCAACAGTTCGCCATTTTACATCCCTACATCAATGATGAGTATACTGTACTTTTTATGTTACTTGTTTGTGAAAAGATATTGATCAGAAATGTTGACAATTTTCACTTTCCCTGTACTTGCCTTCCGCATTTATAAAACCCTGATTGGTGAAAGGGTAATGACCATGTTCCACACATGAACACCACGTTTGCTTTAGCATACAACCTGAACAGCAATTTGGGTGTTTCCGTTTATCAGAGATGTCGGCAGGGGGCGTCGTTCGACGGTGTACATAAGATGTGTGAACATTCATACAGTAACGCATACAAAATTGGACACAGTCATCCTATGTGAATCTGCATCACCCTTGTACATCATAGTTTACTGTCATCCATCCTATGTGAATCTGCATCACCCTTGTACTTCCTAGTTCACTCTCATCCATCCTATGTGAATCTACATCATCCTTGTACTTCCTAGTTCACTCTCCTCCATCCTACCTGGATCTACATCATCCTTGTACTTCCTAGTTCACTCTCCTCCATCCTACCTGAATCTACATCATCCTTGTACATCCTAGTTTACTGTCATCCATCCTATGTGAATCTGCATCACCCTTGTACATCCTAGTTCACTGTCATTCATCCTATGTGAATCTACATCACCCTTGTACTTCCTAGTTCACTGTCATTCATCCTATGTGAATCTACATCATCCTTGTACATCCTAGTTCACTCCCATCCATCCTATGTGAATCTACATCATCCTTGTACTTCCTAGTTCACTGTCATTCATCCTATGTGAATCTACATCATCCTTGTACATCCTAGTTCACTGTCATTCATCCTATGTGAATCTGCATCACCCTTGTACTTCCTAGTTCACTCTCATCCATCCTATGTGAATCTACATCATCCTTGTACATCCTAGTTCACTGTCATTCATCCTATGTGAATCTGCATCACCCTTGTACTTCCTAGTTCACTCTCCTCCATCCTACCTGAATCTACATCATCCTTGTACATCCTAGTTCACTCTCATCCATCCTATGTGAATCTGCATCATCCTTGTACTTCCTAGTTCACTGTCATTCATCCTATGTGAATCTGCATCATCCTTGTACTTCCTAGTTCACTCTCATCCATCCTATGTGAATCTACATCATCCTTGTACTTCCTAGTTCACTCTCATCCATCCTATGTGAATCTACATCACCCTTGTACTTCCTAGTTCACTCTCATCCATCCTATGTGAATCTACATCATCCTTGTACTTCCTAGTTCACTGTCATTCATCCTATGTGAATCTGCATCATCCTTGTACTTCCTAGTTCACTCTCATCCATCCTATGTGAATCTACATCATCCTTGTACTTCCTAGTTCACTCTCATCCATCCTATGTGAATCTACATCACCCTTGTACTTCCTAGTTCACTCTCATCCATCCTATGTGAATCTGCATCATCCTTGTACATCCTAGTTCACTGTCATTCATCCTATGTGAATCTGCATCATCCTTGTACTTCCTAGTTCACTCTCATCCATCCTACCTGGATCTACATCATCCTTGTACTTCCTAGTTCACTCTCATCCACCCTATGTGAATCTACATCATCCTTGTACTTCCTAGTTCACTCTCATCCATCCTATGTGAATCTGCATCACCCTTGTACTTCCTAGTTCACTCTCATCCATCCTATGTGAATCTACATCACCCTTGTACTTCCTAGTTCACTCTCATCCATCCTATGTGAATCTGCATCATCCTTGTACATCCTAGTTCACTGTCATTCATCCTATGTGAATCTGCATCATCCTTGTACTTCCTAGTTCACTCTCATCCATCCTACCTGGATCTACATCATCCTTGTACTTCCTAGTTCACTCTCATCCACCCTATGTGAATCTACATCATCCTTGTACTTCCTAGTTCACTCTCATCCATCCTATGTGAATCTGCATCACCCTTGTACTTCCTAGTTCACTCTCATCCATCCTATGTGAATCTGCATCACCCTTGTATTTACGAGTGCTCAAATTAAAGACACGAAGATGACAAACACGTGTATGTGGTACCAAAACTGCAGATTTATTTAAAAGCTTTAAAAGCAAAATGCACATACACGATTATATGTAACTAAGATATTACTTCTCCTGGTTAGTAAATGATGGTAGCTCTAATTTACCTTTACGTAGAGATATGTAGATATCTCACAATATCTGACACAACAGTCCGCAGCACCCCTGTATGTTAGATTTTAGATTATATTTTCCTTACAACTACAACACCATGCACATTGTTGGTCCCAGGAAACTGTGTTTCTAACTATGGTAAATGTTTACATATCACTAAAGCATAGCCATCACTAAATCATAGCTTCTTGTCAACTAGCAGCGCTGCTTATAACCTATGTCAGCAATCAAAATGTCAGGAATGATAGGAAGATAATACACAAAAAGTCTACATTCATAGCCTTAGATCAGAGCAGTATCCCGCTTACCTTTAAGTTAGAAGATAACAAAGTTACTAAGTGTGAACTGTATTCCGATTAGAAGATAACAAAGTAATGTTAACTTATAAACTAGGCTTTCTAGCAATTAGCATGCATCTTAATTAAGAGCACTGTGGTATCGGACAGCGCCCTTGCGACAGCTGCTAAGCTGAGACTGGCAATGCATAGATTTAAAAAAAACTTAATATCTGATTATTCCACAATGTTTGACAACCAGCCTTACTGCACTTTGGCCATTTTCAATCTTATAGATTTGACCTCATCTGCTTCTGACGGTTGTCCATGGCAAATATAACGGCTACCATGTCGAACTGAAGTACAAGATAAGCCTTGGAAACTGTTTCCAACTGTTTCCAGAAATCTGATGTTTTGTCTCTAACAGGTTGGACATGTTGGCCACAGAGCTCTGATGTTTTGTCTCTAACAGGTTGGACATGTCGGCCATCATGTTTGCCACACTGTGGGGGCAGTAATGGTACCGGAAAGCTCCCTTAACCGGCATTTTATTTTTGCTGACGTTTTCTATGTGTTTGTGTCGAAATTTTGTCTTTTGGTGTCCAATATTAGAACATTTACAGGAATATTGAATCACAGATGGCCTTTTATACATTTGGTTCTTTGAAAATTCCACAATTTGCCCAATTTCTGGCGTTATGTTTGTTTCTTTGGTCCTGTGATGTTAACTTGCTGTGCTATATTATGTCAAATTTTCAACAATTTTTTACAAATCCAAACAGAATCAGTTTTATTTATTTCCCCCTTTGGATTGTCAGCTTTTCTATCACCATGATTATATATGCTTATGTGTATATGATAATGCTCAAGGGTGATCATATATGATATGATAATGCTGAAGAGAGCTGAAGAATGAATGATGGGTTCTGTAGATTGTGAGGGAATACTAGAAGAACGATAGGGGAGGGAAAAAAGAGGGAGGGAGAGGGAAAGGGGAGGGAAAGAGGGAGGGAAATAGACGAGTAAGAAGTGAGACTTGGTCTGTTACCTATCAAAATCGCTCATGCTGAAATTTCGAGGCTCACACAGAAACGACTACTCGGGTTTGGGGGTCGCGTTGGCAGCCTTGTCCTTTCCCCAGAGCTCGAACGAGTAGTTGTCGAGACCTGAAATGACAGACCGAATCCAATTAGAGCAAAGAACAGAACTGTGGGAGGAACACATAAATGCCCACTTTAACCACTACTATGGGGTTGTTAGTGATTTATCAGTACAGTAGATCTGCTGAGTTTAAAATCCCATTGCTGAATGACATTATGCAGACAATGGAGGTCAAATCTTAGCTAAGCCATTAAAAGCTACGCATGGCACATCCTCACAGGCTTTTTTTGCTGAATGAATAAGGGTTGTTGTTTGATATAATATCTACCAAAAAATTCTGTACAGTGCCTGGATATCTTACCGACACGATCCTCGGCCATGTTTGAGACAGTATCTACCAACAGATTCTGTACAGTTCCTGGATATCTTACTTACCGACTCGATCCTCGGCCTGTCTCTTGACGTCATGGCCACGTGTCTTCCTCACCAGGAAAACAGCAACAGCCAGCAGGAGGACGCCAGCTATCCCCGCAGCTGTCCCGACAGCGATGCCGACAGTGGGCATGGCGGAGGCTGTGGAACGACACGGAGACATCCTGTTCATACTGTCTACTGCCCTGACTGTACACCGTAGTGGGCAGCCTAGTTGCCTCCTGTCTCTCAAGGGATGAAGAGGATAAGTATAATACACAAACTCTACCTTGTTTTTCTCCTCCCACAACCTTGAAGGGTCCCTGGCTCATGGCGACTTCTTGGTCCCTTTCGCTCGCACGTCGCACTCGGGCCTCCGGCCTCATGTCAGACACAGCGCGCCTGCGCCGCCTGGAGGAGATGCACCCGTCGCTGCACCGCGAGTCCGTGTCGTCCTTGAAGCAGACCACCATGGTGCAGTGGATGTACACCTGGCATGGAGGAAGGACAACATCTGCTTGAATCTGGTGCACCGCCATACTGTTTAAGGACCCAACGTACCCAAGGCACCAGGACGTAGTCAAGAATATACCAGTGCAAAAGGCCCTCCCAGAGAGCACCGAAGTGGAGACAAATAGAGGCTGAAGTGTGAACAGAGATGAGGAGGCCAAACGCCGAAAAAAAGACCATCCTGGAGAGAAATGTCTACAGCGGCCTTGTACCAGCACCTGACTCCTGTGGATGATTGATTGATTGATTGATTGATTGATTGATTGATTGATTGATTGATTGATTGATTGATAGCAGATTCAAACCTTACAAAATCGATTGACCACCACAAGATGCATTGCGCAGCGCACTGTTTAGGGCAAACGTTACATCTGCGATTTTCACCACTTTGTAGCATGGAAAGCTAATTTACGGGGACATTTAACCCAGCCCAGCACCAGGCCAGAGTTTACATGTCTCTCTATTTTACCAGGCTGGGATCTTCAACGTTGGGGAAGGTGAATGATTCAATGGAGTAGTACAAGGCCTTGTCGTTAGACAGTGCAGTGTTCAGCTGGAGCGTTGTGTCGATGTCGCACCTATAGGAGGGAAATGATCATGAATGCCACAGATGATGATTTACCACTGCAGACTCTTTACCGAGTGGATTAAAACTCGGACAGAAAACGTTTGGCTGCCCCCGGCTTCTAACAAGTCGGTACTTTTGACGTAAGGAAGTAACGTGAACAGTGACGTACCCGTCTTGAATGATGCTGACGCTTGGAGAGGCTTGAGGGTCGGTACTTGGCGTGGCGAGGCAGTGGAGGGCGAACAGCTCCAGGTTGTCCAGAGGTGAGTCTACGCTCAGTCCGAAGTGTAGCTGGTCAGACGAGGTCACCTAACCACGGAGAAATAAAGAACAAGAATAATAGACTAGTTGCTTTGGGAGAGGGACAAGTACAGCAAAGCATGTGGTGTGTATGGCAGTCTTAACTGAAACGAGATTTATCATGAATAAACAAACCAACAAACGAACAAACAAACATCCTTGTTCAGCTGATTTCTGAACAACAAGAAGCACCGGCGGGGTTTGCACGTGTTTAAGGCGTAGTTTGGCAGACATTGGCCTCAGCAATAACGAAGAAAGCAGCTCACCTGCACAGGGAAGTCGGCTGATTTGTACGTCTCAGCGAAGTCTTGGGATGGAAACATGTGCATCTCGAAGGTGAACTGGTTATTCGCGTTCACAACTTCCACGCTGTACAGATAGACAACCACGTGGGTAATTAGACAGATAGCTGATGAGAAATTCTTAATTCTATACTAATCACACATTCCGATTGAGTGTAAACACGAACCCAGAAGCTGGATTCCGATCCATGATTCTGTCCACGTAGAAAGTCTGGCGCTGTTTTGGATTAACTGTGAATAAGCGACGCTGAGCTTCCTTGTGTTCATACTGTAGTATAGATAGTTATAGCAGACTCATCCTAGTTCAGGCGCAGTTGTGCATGTAGTGACATGTCTGACAACACTTACCGAGGAGACGGAATGTTGTAAAGGACCTCCCTGTCCTGTGAGACCACGTACTCACGGACGAACTCACACTGGAAGCTCTTGCTGAAGGTCGCTCCTCTCACAGCGCCGTTATCATGAACTACCAGACTGCCGAAGGCCTCGTTACTGAAGATGAGTTTGTCTTCTGACGTCTATGAAAACAAGGGAAGAATCTTACTAAACAAACAGAAAGTCTCTGTTATAAACGGCATCATTCTACCCACTGTATAGGCATTTGCAGTTACATGGACCACCTTGGCACTTTTACAGCAACCCCGCTCACTTCATCTATTTCTGTTTGTCCTGTGACCGTTCTGTACAGTCCAGACGTCTACTTACCTCCTGGGTCGTCCCGCACTCTTGCAGACCGGTCCGAAGTGTCACCTCTGTCTCCGTATATGTCGAACGGCAGGTGTCGTCCAGCAGGTGCATGTTTTCCACATCGACCTCTTTCAGCGCTGCTCTGGGAAAGGTCACGGACATGTGGTCCTGATGGCAGTCCACGTTCACGATAACCTCAGCTGAAATATGATCCATGCATCTGACTGAGCATATAATGTCCATATAACAACCACAGTGCACAGTCAAACCATTCCTTGCAGGAAGGCCTCTGGCCAGAAAATTACTATCTTCACAATGGCCAGTTCTCATATCCGTGTCAGAAGCAAAGTCAGACGTGTTTTCTGCTGCATTTCATTTCATGACGATGAAGGAAGCTGTTAAAAGTCTTTCTTACTACCTGTGAGCCTCTCTCCACCCATGCCATTGCACCGACCTACCTGTTGTCTCTGTTCCACTGATCTCTCCTATTTCCTCGTCGTTCTCTCCAAACGCAGTCAGGGTGAAGTTGTACTCCGTGTGCGCCCCAAAGTCCGCGTACGGTGGCCTGGGTGTCGCCCGGTGCTGGCGGGGGGGACAGGTCCTGGTACGAAGCCCCGGCATGGCGGTAGCGGAGTCGGTATCGTGTGACGTCAGCAGATGCCGTCCAGGACAGGGTCATTCGGTCCATCTCGATATTGGAGAAGGTCAAGTCAGACACAGCTGTTAAGATAGTTACAAAGTAGATGCTTTTTAGTCACTCAATTTGCTCTCCACACGTCACGATACAGTCAGACCACGGGCCCCAGTCGGACCAGCCACCATCAACTACATGGAAAACAGATCTCAGGGTAGTCTGGGACCAAACTACAGATAACAATATATAATAGAACTTAGAGTTACCAGAACAGAGCACCCCCGTGTCACAGTCTTGTGTCTCCTGAGCCAGTCCAACACAGTCCGCCCCACCGTTAGCTGGTGCAGGGTTGGTGCAGGTTCGGTCCCGAGTCTGTGTACCGACCTCACACGTCACGCTGCAGTCAGACCAGCCGCCCCAGTCAGACCAACCGCCATCAACTACGTCGAATACAGAATTACAGCGTCTGGACAAACCTACAGATGCATCTTTTCTAAAGGACTACTATAAGAACAGTCTAGATTTGTATTATTAAGGACTAAACCTGTTTTAATGGGAGGGCTCACGATTGTTATGTTTATGTTGTAGGATTCTTTTAAGAAGGATGGAGAGGTTTATTTAAAAGAAATTAGTAACATGATAAGTTGATTTTACATTAAGTTCTGGATTGGGTGTGAATTGTTACTTCCCTTTCTGCAACTTAAAGGACAATACCTTACAGATAAAGTCACGAGTTACCTGGACAGAGCACCCCTGTGTCACAGTCTTGTGTCTCCTGAGCCAGTCCAACACAGTCCGCCCCACCGTTAGCTGGTGCAGGGTTGGTGCAGGTTCGGTCCCGAGTCTGTGTACCGACCTCACACGTCACGCTGCAGTCAGACCACGGGCCCCAGTCAGACCAACCGCCATCAACTACATGGAAAACAGATTTCAGGTTGTTGGGGACAAGCTAAAAATGCAACTTTTCAGTGTTGGTACAGGTGGCGTAAGTGTGGCAGTTTCTGGTGCCATCTGTACATTCATCGGCATGTGGACACAAGCAACACGGAAGTAATTGATACAGATTGTAAGAAAACATAACTTACCAGCATCTTCACAGGTGGGTCCTCCCCACCCATCCACACAGGCACAGGTGTAGGAGTCTCCAGTAATGGTGCACACTCCGCCATTCTGGCAAGGGTTGGGGTCGCAGGTGGCTACACGGGTCAACACAGGGTGGGAAAACGTTTTAAACAGACGTTTTCAAAATTGACCTTCAATGGAAAAATAGTCTATTCTAATCTAACATGAAAGTTGTCTTCCTTTGATTACTCTGTCGTAACGATATCGAGGCTGCAGCCTCACCTGCACACAGGGCGTACATGTCGCTGTAGTTCGCTCCCTGCAGGCTGTGGGTGTCGGTGTTCCGTAAGCATTGTCACGACTGTACCAACTAGCTTTGTACACAAAGGTGTCAATGTAACTAATACTAACCTTGGTCACAGTTGCGCCCTGTCCAGCCGCTGTCACAGGTACAGATGAAGCCTTCGTCACCATCAGTACAGGTTCCGTGTACACACACGGTGGTCGCACACGTAGCAGCGACTGGAAATGGGAGATAGCGTCAGAGTTTGGAACATCAAAGTGGGCATTTTTTCACCATCGGGGAAAACAAACTTATATGTCGTTCGGTGTAATGTAGCCAGCTGCCGCCGCGCTGCGTGCCTGCGAAGCTGGTGTGTTACGCCGAAGGGCGGTTATACCGGCTATACAGAGACAGATACAGATGCTGTTGCTTCGAGCTGGAGATGAAGAAAAAAATCATAGGGATTGCAAATGTGGCAAGTGGTGTGCAGCACGTGGGTCATTCTATTTCTTCTCAAACTTCATATACACTGGCTGTTGGCAGTTAAGGAAATTATATAGTCAAGATTCTAATCTAATCTAGTCTAATCTAATCTAAAAGTTTTGTTTTCTTCATTTGCCAAAATGTCTCTGTCGTGTGTAACGATATCGAGGCTGCAGCCTCACCTGCACACACGGCGTACATGTTGTTGTAGTTTGCTCCATTCAGGTTGTTGGTGTGAGTGTCGAAGTCCACTCCGTTGGCGCCGTCACCATTCCAGACAGGGAAGTACACAAAGGTGTCATCAAGGTGCTGACAGTACCGAGCGTCACGGTTTCCACACAGTTTACTGGAGAGGAACCAGTGGGTATTACAGTTGATACCGGCACTGTCGTACGTGATGCAGTCTGAGGCCCAGTTGACGGTACACCCAGCAGCACCTGAGCTGTAGCACGGATACCCCATCCCCGCCATCTGGCAAGTCGATGCTATGTTCGGGTCGGTCATGGATCCCGTCGCACGGACCTTATAAAAGGCCCAATTGTCGTGAGTGGCCAGGTACACCTGTGGGCCTAAAAGGAGTGAAAAATCTTGTTATCACCAGTTCATATCTTTGGCCGTCGGTCCCGTCTAACGGATCTTGTGGAATTTCCAACCGTAAGCCGTGGTCAGAAGATGCAAGATTTGTAAAATCATTTAAAGCTATATTATAGGGGTCATATAACCTTCCAGGCCAAGGTAAAAAACAACTTTATCATCAAGTTAAGGAAACAATGTCTCATATCCGTATAGGCACATATTCACCGTATTTAATTCCACCACTTTAGTAACTTGAAATGAAATATCTTCTATTGAATATCACCAGTGCTTTTTGTATCAATGTAAGAAATACTGACCTCTGTCACATTTGGGTCCTGTCCAGCCGCTGTCACAGGTACAGTTGTAGTTCACTAAGCCCCCATCATCAGTGCAGGTTCCGTGCACACATGGGGACCTCGCACACGTAGCAGGGACTGGAAATTGGATATAACATAATTTAGAGTTTTGTTCATCAAGTATTCGGCCTTTGAGGAACACAAACTTATGTGCCTTGACATCGAGCTCGAGATGAAAAAAAATATATCCTAGAGACTGCAATTATGGGAAGTGGTGTGCAGCACGTGGTCATTTTATTCTTCCGATGGACTTCTCAAACGTAATTTACATTGGCTGCTGGCATATCTTTTTTATATGGAGGCTGCAGCCTCACCTGCACACACGGCGTACATGTCATTGTAGTTCGCTCCCTGCAGGTTGTCTCTGCTAGTGTCGTAGTCCACTCCGTGGGCGTTGTCACCATTCCATCCAGGGGTGTACAAAAAGGTGTCATCAAGGGGCTGACAGAACTGAGCTGCAGGGGTTCCACACACTTTGATCCCGAGGATCTGGTGGGTACCACAGCGGGTACCACCATAGTCGAACGCGACGCAGTCTGACCTATAATAGGGGCTGTGACTGCACTCAGGATCTGAGTTGTAGCACGGATACCCCATCCCCGCCGCCTGACAAGTCGACTTGATGTTCGGATCGGTCAT